>JAOBRD020324801.1:0-21360 GCA_027575215.2 Hydrozoanthus sils | reverse complement strand
ATAGGAATAGATTAAGGCATCTTTTATCAGTGTATTGTATTTCGAACATAAGTTTGACAAATAGAGGTAGTTAGTGTAAGAAACCGTTAAGTAACATATAATTTTTACTTTGATTTTTTACTGACCAATATATACATAAACAAACCAAAGCGGAAATGGAAAAAAATTCCGGTAACCTATATAATACATAATTTTTTTTCTGTGAGTTGCTAGAGAATCCATAAACATAAGTCAAGAAATCGAATATTTAGGTTACTTTCGATCAAGCTCATCCTTTCCCATGTTTCTAAAGCTGTATTAATTCAGCTTAAAAAGCAATTAAGCACGTTGGATTCTATCGACACAAATGGAAGCTTTGCCTTTAGGCACAAATATAAAAGGATTGTGATTGTCGTAAATGCGATCGCTGTTTATCAGATCACACTATTCAATTTTGTTGATTTCAAGAGATGATTTTGAGCAATGGTCTCTACCCAACGTGGAAAAAAGTCCAGCACATGTGTCAACAAAGTTGCTGGCAATCTAAATTTTGAATCTTAAACTCGACTAACTCGGAAAGAAAGGAAGAAAGAAAGAAAGAAGTTGTTTTCTAAAACCACTAAGTGGTGAGTTATTCCATGCGTTAAGGTGTTTACCGCTTCAATGAATAACAAAGGTTACATTAGAATGGCAAAAATGGCTGTGTATAATATCTGAAAGGATAGTTATATGAAGCACTATGACCGCAAGACCCTCAATGTCATAAACTCTCTTTGGGAATCCTTGATAAGTCATTACTGACATTAGCGCAGAAAAGTTTGTGTATGTGTACAGCTTTTCCTCGACAATAGCATTTAACAAAATGATAAAATTTATAATTCAGTTCTTTTGCATGCTAAATCAAACCTACGAGTTTGATTTCTTAGAGTCAAGACAAAAAATCGTCAGGAAAGGGAAAAAGGATAAAATTCAAAATTGTGTCCAACTGTCTGTTGCTAGGCGAGCGCTGTGGAAATTCCATGATTTCGCATCTATTTATTTTGAACGAGACAACTCAACCATTTCGCTACCTTAAAAATCGAGATGAATCAGCACTCATAGCGCTGTTGAACTATATCACAAAGCAAAAACTTATCTGCCTCAAGCAATAAGCATCAATTAACACGATTCTCTACGAGCATCAATAATACAATCGATCAGTAGAAAAGCTTTCACATCTATACGAAGGAAAGCAAGAAACATCAAGATTTTAATTATTTACGTGACGATGAAGGGTTTCCTTGTTGAGCATATTCCTGAATAAACTCAACATCTTTACATATAAAATATTTAAAATTAAAGGATGTTTAAAAAATGCTGAAACAAACATTTTATCTACATTTCGCTTAAATATTATTTATTTATTTATGTCAATCGTTCCAAGAAATGCTTCATGTGAAGCATAAAAGCGATCCACACGCGTATTTCAAAATAAACCAAACCTTCCTACCTGTATTAGACAAGCTGTTGTTCTAGATTGATTTATAGTTTCCCCCAGTAAAAGCAGTTTTCACCAGATTCTTCAGCATGCTATGTAACTCTTTCCACTTCAAGGTGGCGGGTACATAGATCACCAAACTTTATCACTTACAAGTATTTTCCTCCAGGGTGCAAACAGAGCGTTTCCTATCATTTTTCTTTACTAGCTTAGGCATAGGCCATTTCATTGGGAACCTCTCGAGATTTATCTTCAAAACAACTGATGTTCTGGACAGATACGAATTTAAACTGTTTTTTGTCAAGCAATACTAGAGCCTTTTACTCCTGGAGTACCCGAAATGGTGCTCTCTTTGCATAAGCCTTTAAGAGGTAGCAATTGAATTTTATTTTTGGGGAAGGTTGCCCAATTTGTTTGTGGTTTTCTCAAGAATAGGCAAAAGCAGATATACTCTTCGTTACTATTCTATTTTAAAAGGCGAAGACTCGAGCTCTATTGATCCTGTCGAGGCTTCTCAAGTAACTGATATCAAGAAATGAAAGCAAACACGCAGAAATAAAGCATACAGAGATTAGAGTAAAGATGATTGACTCGTGCCTCAGATAAACCCTTTTGAAAAAAATCACATGGACTCATTTTATGGGCAAAGCCAAATGGACCTCAATATTTATCTTGTTTCAGACGACAAGCAAGATGCAAGAGTTCATTAAGTTGTGAACTTAATACCTTAGAATTTCACTGAAAACTTAATACTTTAGAATTTCAACAAAGCTAGGCGAAGACAAAGTCTATTAAGCCGTGTGGTTGATTGACTCGCTGGAGAAGATTTAGGGAAAGCCTTTGGATGTGCTTATCGCTGAGTATCTTGTCACCTTGACCCAAAGGTGACAGGGAACAACAGGTTCTATCTTTCAGTTATTCTCATAATGTGTAAACTCTTACACAAAACAGCAGCTAACTTAATCTTATGGTATTTTAAAAATCTAGCTGACAAACTTCCCTAGAAAGCATAGCAAACTTTTGCATCGCAGACAGCTATAGTTGTTTAGTTTGGAAATATTCAGGGAACGGCACGTTCTACTGTGGATGTCATTTACATTATGGTCTAAATACACATCCTGAGCTGTGCTAAGAGCCTCTCGACGCTGGCACGCCCCTTTAAATTAGCTTACAATAACTTGATAATGTGCTACTCGCTCGAAAAGTGACATTATGTTCTATAGTGAGTCCCATGACGGAGAAATAATTAACTTAAAAATTGGGATAAAATGATACACACTTTTAGAATCCTTGGTTTTATATCGAAAACTGCGTGAGATCGAAAGCTACGCTTCGCTTCTTCACACGTGAAAATCTACGCAACAATTTGTTGCCACGTTTCAATATATTGGACTATTGGTCTATGTCCGTGCATGTTAGTTGATATTTTATTATATTACGTGAAGCTTAGCTTTTCTCGACGTATCTCTTTATCTTCCCTTATAGAAACCTAGGTTTAACAGAGTATACGCTTTCTAAACGATTTTGTTGGTCGATGCACATTGAAGGCCTGTACGCTTAGACAGCTTTCGCTTTGTCAAACATCTTTCTTCGTTGAAACGCTGTTAGGCCTCTCGGGTCAAGACATGTCAAAAAAAAGGAAGTAAGTTTCTGATAAAAGAAAGTGAATGATGAGTGATCAAAACAAGTGCAAAAGTTGAGCAAAAACCTAGAGTTTTTTTCAAAAAAGATAGCTTTTTACTTTGCTTGGACCTGCTCTAATGGATTCTCAAATAACGTGGTTCTAACCATTTGTCAAACACATTAGCTGGAAAAAGGTTGTCATGTCCTTGGAGATTTAATGTAACCTGAAAGGTATGAACTCAAATTGGACATATCAAGTATTTGAATCTAAGGATATTGCTGACTATCACAGGAGTGAAAAGAGAATAAATTACAATTGATGACATACATTGAACAAACACATTACGAACTCTTCGAGCCAGCTGGATACAAATTCAGTTTCTCATCAGAATGTTTCCATTAGACGCGACTTCTACATGTCACTTATCGTATAATGCATTATAAAAATGAAGTTTTATTCGTTCAAAACAGATACTTTTCTATAAAAAGGAGCACGTTGCAAAACACTCTCAAAGTTCCTTTTTGATTTTAAACTAGCGCTCTGGATATCAACAGTTAAAATAAATACATTTATATTATTTTAGCACCAATATTCTTCCTGTGTGGCGTGTTAGAAACAAGTATATTTAAAAGTGAATCAAAACCTTTTAGACAAAACTTCAACTTTGTTTTGAAAGTTTCATGACAGAAAAGAAATTCAATGATTATTAATTTTGTTAAATATTGATGATTTTCTAGCTGTTAAACACAGTTTTTTTCTTTGCAAAAATAATGAACAAACTCAATAGGTTTAGGTACGGAAGCAATTTATCTGAAAGGCCAATAATTAGTGCAAAAAAACTCGAGAAAATGGCACTAAATCCTCTGCTGTCAGGGAAGAAGATCAACAGGAAATGAGCAGCTGTCATTTTTATCTACCAAAATCGAAGAATTTCGGGTATTTGACCTGTACATATGTACGTGTAAATATTGTAAGATTTATTTTATACCCTGTGATAATCTGTTGTGTATGACAAAAGGCAACCTAGACATTAAGAGCAATTACATAGGCAGCTTTATAATTTGCTCTGCTTGATATGAAGCAAATATGAAACTACAAAGAGCTTCTTCTTTTGAGTGGAAATGAATTATTAAAGACAATATTTTCATTTCAAATTTAGAGACATTTTGGGGAAAATGTAAATAGGAACTTGTCAAATGATAGTTTTGCCAACGCTGCAAAGCTGTGGCTGCGAAAATCCAGCTGAAGTAGGCAAAAAAATAAAAACAAATGAATCCAATATCTGAACATAATGAAACATTAATTAATATATCTTTCCTAAGCAATTAATACAATGTAGAAGACTGCTTTTACAATGGCCAATACTCTCTTTTGCTACGTTCTTTCAATTTACACATCTTTTATCAATGCCGCAAAACTGAACAAATGTTGACTTCCAACTTAGCTTTATCACCTGTTCTCTTGAGAAAACATTACTTGAAACATCTTTTCCTTTTGTGCTCAAACAAAAGCCCCAATTGACTGCACCACCATTAGTAATATCTAAGCTATCTATAGAATGTGTCGAACAGGCGACATCTTGGCGGAACAGTCTCTAAAACAAACCATGCTTTACGATGATATTGTTTTGGTGCGCAATTCTTAGTAATTTCACGGCAAGATTCCGGTTTCTAGAATTTGTTTATCGAATCAAACCACATAGTATATTTTATACTCTGATTTGGGTTGTTATTAACCCAACTAAGTACTGCATAGAGACCTAACGGTGATGTCTTATCAAGGTGTCTAGGACCTTTCTTAACAAGAGAAAATAAAACTAGACTCAAATCTGCCGTTGGATTAACTTTCGACTTCAAAACCACAGAATCACGCATGCTCTAAAAGTTTTATTGAATGATCTTAGACAATGACCATAATTAACAAGTAAAATAAATCTTTGAAAAAAGATACATAGTACTAAATTTCTTTTCCACAAATGTGTTAAGCACGGAAGGTGTCTGGAAAATATCGCCATTTGTCAGTAGCTTATATCGAGTTCACAGGAAACTATACCTTCGCTTGCCCCCTCAATGTTGTCTCGACTTAAAACCATTCTTGGAACAGTTATTGTTGTATTTGAAATTTTTCACAACTTGAACATTTTCTAACGTTTTTTTTATACAATTTATTTTTCCACTGATGCTCATGCTTGAGTTTGGTGTTGCAAAAATTGCAATTATAACAATAGCATATCCAGTGCATAATGAACCCGAATATTTACCCAGTAAAGTAGAGGTTTAGACGCGTTTAAAAGAAAACGTCACTTGTTAATGCGAAAATGCTAATAGTAAAGACTATAGTGTCCCATTTAACAGCCTAAACAAATGGCCACACTTTGTATCACCAAGTGTTTTGACAGCTCCGGCCAATTTTAAAATTTGCACGGCTGTCATCGCGTGTCTTGATTTGCCAATGAGGAGGCGAGCTGTTACGTCAACTAAGGAAGGGGAGACAGCATCTAATTGGTCCTGATTGACAGATGCTAAAGTTACTTATCGAACAGTGTGGGCCATAAACATCAGTGTGCTCATTTCCTCCTAGCCATTTAGTTCATTTACCTGACTTTCAAAAGTCAATTTCGGAGACGTTGCTGTGAAATTTCTAAGTGTGACAAAGTAGGAAGCACAGGGCTTAAGGATATGATTCACTCCGACAGCATGAATGCACCATTCTCCGTCAGTCGTATTCTAAATCCATCAGAGTATCACCCGAGTTATCATGAAGCCGGCCAGGCTGACCAATGCCTAACACACATGTCTCACTCTACGTTACGCTCTTCTCACAAGGTTGAAGAAGCGTCAAACACAATGTCTTTGCACGATACTCGTTCGAGCCAAAATTTCCTGTATTCGGACCCACCGAGGCTGCAGTACCCCCGCTTAAAGCATGAATCAAGTCATCACAATACGAGTTCGAGCGCGCTACTCGACAACCATACAACCGGTAAGCTTACACAGCTAAACGCATCTCTAGCTCGTAAAGTCACTCGGCCGTTTAACTCTAAACAAGCAAAGATTAACGGACATTAGTGTTGTGTATCTTCGATTTACGAAGCCGTGATTAATTTTCTTATTTTAGATAGCTGTTCATATTATTAATAAAATCTGTATAGCAAAGTAGGGGGAGGGAAATTGTTTCAAGTGTCTTAAAAGAGCAACTCTATTGAAAGGTTAAGCCATTGCAGCAAACTATCGAGATGTCTTTCGGATTTCGACTCCGATGAACGCGATCAAGCGATTGGTACTTAGGGCTGAAAGCACGAGCTCAATAACTGTTACTTATATTTTCAGCTAAACAATGTAATCGGCCAGAAGAATAGCTCTAAGATTCACTGTCAGCCGTTGTAACGAAAATATTTACAATCTGAAATGTTCGGGGCGTGGAACCCTTTCAGAACATTAATTACTAAAGGGAGCCCCTTAGGGTAAACTGCTTTATGGCATAAAGTTGTTGATACTTTGTGGCTTTCAGCTGACACTCGAATCTTAAAATGTTGGTTTTCTCCTTACTTCAGGGTCGATGGAATCCGATCTAAACACAAAATCGCACGACGCTCGCGAGATTCAAGAACTTCAACAAGCAACAACGCCGGGCAGCACAGATTTACAACAAACTGACGGAGCTAATAAGCCTACAAAGCGAGTACGGAGAAAGCCCCGAGTTCTGTTTTCTCAAGCGCAAGTTTACGAATTGGAGAGGCGCTTTAAACAACAGAAGTACCTCTCTGCGCCCGAGAGAGATCACCTTGCTCAAATGCTCAAGTTAACTTCGAACCAAGTCAAGATCTGGTTCCAAAACAAACGATACAAATGTAAAAAGCAATCAATGGAGAATAAGGCGCGAGCGGGAATGGAGCCCTCGTGGTACGGTCTTCCTCCAGAGCCTAGACGCGTAGCTGTTCCTGTGCTCATGAAAGACGGCGAGTTGTGTTCACCACTCCGTGAACAGATGCCCCCGTATGGACTTAACATGAACCCAATGAATATGAACGTAAATGCTATGAGTATGAGCTCGCCAATGAATATGAACAGTCCAATGAACATGAGCTTTCCTCACCATTATATGTCTTATCCGACGCAAGGGAATGCGATCACGAACAGAACGTGGTAGTCACATATTGTAGACACTACTTTAAAGAAATAATTCATAAAACCTTAGGTGTATGTATGCCGCTAAATTATATAGAAAGAAAATGCGATATATTTAAATTTCTCTCGTCGTAGAGAAATAGACGGATAAAGGAAGTCTTAAAACTAATTAAATTCTGAATCCGTGGGCAGCGTTTAGATTTGACACTTAACATATTGTGGTGCACCAAAATAATTGTTATTAGAGACCTAGTGCTATTAAGTTTTTTTTTAATTCTTGCGTGAACGATGTATATTTGATGTCGGTTGCGTGTAGAGCGTGGCACCTTCATAATCGTTTGGTAGTATAATTGCCATTCATGATTCAACAGGTCCCTGTTGAGAGCCTTAATCCCTACACATATATATATTTTGACTTTATTTTCGCTTGGATTTTCTCCTTAACAGAAACAATATCATCATAGTTTAACGTCAGTGAAGTTTTAAACCCAATATATACTCGTTCTGTTTCATGTGCAAGGCTCAGATGTTGTTACCAGCCTACTATCTAACTCGACTCGAAAGTGCGAAAAATATCTTCAATGCTTTACAAAGGGTTTTAGCTTGATTTAAGATAGACCTCACGATTAGAATTCGCCGTTACTTAACGTTATCTACCTTAAAAAGACTCGATAACAGATTTGTCGACAGATTGTGTTCAACCGCAAGATTTTTTCACAGCGCCTAAGTTTAGTTTCAATAAGTAGTTATTTTGCACGATAGGACCTTTGTAGAACAAACTGGTTTCCGAAAAGCCAAAACACGGCAGTCAGACTGCCTCACAAAACTTTAACATATAGTACCCAAGTTAAATACACAAGTTTCCTTATTAATAGAGGATATTATAGTAATTAGCGAATCGCTCCCAACAATTTTATATATATTAAGATAGCTTATAATTACGAACGAGCTACAAGAAAATACTAACTGTAAAATTTACTGCCTATAGCCGTTAATTCCTTTAACCTCGAAATTGTGTATTGTACTGGTTCATGCATAACAAGGAAAGTTTTCCCTTGTTCCTTATATTAAAACAAACTTTCTCTAATTGACTAAGGTTTGCGTTCTATTCTCTCGTCAATGCAGCTGAGTTTCGGCATAGTCGGTTTGATCGAGTCTTTAGTTGCTAAAAGAACTGAAGACGATTGTCTACAAATGGCCGCTTTTCAGCTTTACTAATTTTCTTCTAGGCAAGCGGGCTCGTGCTTGGAGTCCAGTTCACCTGCCAAAATGCTTTTACCAGATTGTTTAGAGAATAACCTATCCGTTTTGATTTATACAGCTCTATTTGCTTTAATTCAGAACTCCGTGTACCGCATCTACAAAAACAATAGAATTTAGGATCAAAAGCGGAGAAACGAACCGCACATCCATCAAACAAATTGTGTTCTATTCAACTCTTTTAATGGACTCGTAGCACAAAGTTCACAGTAATGATTTTCTTAATAGTTATCCGCTGCGGTCTCACGAAACTTGCTGTGTGAATTCACGAATCTAATTTAAGGCCTTTTCACCCTGGAGTACATGTTTAAATTTTTATATAAACAACTTGGCACTCGAAGTCTGAGCTGACACCGACCTGACACTAGTATGCTTTTCAATTTTCGAAATCTGTCATTTGCGATAACTCTCGGCAAGGACCTGTCTTTTTTAGTTTACGGAAATTACGAACAAAAACATCACTCAGTACACAGCAAAACAAATGGAGTAGGGAATGGGAAAAGCTACACTTAACAACTACATTAGTAAACATAAATCTCTTAGAAGTACGATATTTTGACATACGTTCTATATGTGTTTTTCAATCAATTTGATCGAAAATAATCTACTTCTTGGCACATCTTTTGAAAGCTTCAATATTATTATCATGTTGATTATTGCGGCCTTTTCGAAAAGCACTTCCTACAAGCTTCCGCTGAGAGGCAAAAAAAAGGATGGCCATTGAATGGAAATGCTTAAATGACCAAGTAAATGTTTCGAACAAAGCGCTTGTACCATCTGGCGCGCTCTGCATTCTCTCCATGTCAATCACTGCAATCATTAAGACGTATAAGCTGACAATGGGAAAACAATAAACGAATTAAGACGCTGGCGAAATGAACGATGTGATTGGCGTTAGCTTTTAAATCATTATCAGTAAAAGAGCTTTCCATAAGCACTGTCGAAGAAAACATAACTTTCAGTCTATTTCGTACCAAGCTTTCCCACGCAGCCTTGTCGTTCGTAAAAGTTTTATCGTTCAAGTGTTTGAATTAATGTGTTTTTGAAACGTAATTTAAGATTTGAAACAAGAAATGAGTTACCACGAAATTTTTAAGACAGCCATTCCACAATAAATAGGTTCAGAATGTTTTAGAATATTGTTGGCTCGTCAATATCTTCTTAATAAAGTTTTCCGAGGCTTGAGTTAAGAGCTCTGTGGAAAGAAATACACAAATATTTTTTATCGAGCTGTGGGTCAAAAATGGGGCAAAGGACAAATCTGGAAGTCTAAACAAAGACTGTTTTGAAAAGGGATGAGTATTTTGTACTGGGACTTTTTCCCGGGTCACAATAACTATCATCCCGTACAGTACTGTGTAGCCTGGTAATTGAGAAGTTGTATTTTTCTTAACTGCATTGTGTCAACGCTCTTTAATGCAGTGTCAACAGTCTACACAAATGATCGCTCTAGCCAATCATAGAAAAGAATTGGCTTGATTTTCTCATCATCAGCTACTAAGTGATATGAGAACTCAGACCAATAAGCGATTAATGTCAAATTTTAAATCTTTATCAATGAATAATGATATTGTGAAATTCCTGTAGGCCCCCCAAGTACTGTATTAGAAAGCCACTGTTTCGGAGCAACGGGCGGTATCTGGTTTCTTATCCGACAGCAGCGGCGGGAGATCACAGACAGAATCGTACTGTGATCGAGCAAGCACCTTAAAAGGTGGTTAAGTTCTTCAGTCAAGAACTTGTTCTTATAAAAAATGAGCGAAGACGGAAGGCCATCTGTAACCCCATTTTCGATCTCGGACATCCTAAATAGAGAAGACACCGGATCACAGAATAGCACTTCTATCTGGGACGCACGACACACTTCTGAACGTCCAGTAATACCTGTGCCATTTCTGGCCCCACCACAATACTTGCAAACATCTCTATGTCTTCCCAGCTTACAGTCATCGAGTGGCTGTACGCGATACCCGTGTCCTCAACAACCCGTTGCCAGCCTCCAAAAAGCTTTAAGTGACAGATCTTTTGATGAAAGTCAAACTCGTAAATCGGACAGCAAGTCAAAGGATAGAGGTGAGTGCGTGATTTCTATGTTTGTTAAGCAGCTCGACTGTTGGTGGTCTCAAGGTGATAAATGCTGAATGTGTAGTTTGTAAAACGCCCCTCAATTAACGCGATCTACAGTTCTAATCTTTGGCGGTTTCATTTTCTCAGCAGAAACCGTAGAGGATGACGAGGAGTACAGTACCTCAACAACAAATCAAATACAGGAAACGAAACCGCGGAAAAAACGATCACGGGCGGCTTTCTCACACGCTCAGGTGTTTGAGTTGGAACGGAGATTTAGCCACCAGAAATATCTGTCGGGGCCAGAAAGAGCTGAACTAGCAGGAGCTCTGAAACTAACCGAAACCCAAGTTAAGATTTGGTTTCAAAACAGACGTTACAAAACAAAACGACGGCAGATGGCCTCTGAGATTTGTCCCCCGAGTGCTGCCAAGAAGGTTGCTGTAAGAGTGTTAGTACGTGATGACCGAAAGCAATACGAAGACTTAGGATTGTCTGCTCTACCAGTTAGTCCCTTTCACCATGTTCCCGTTTCGTATGGCGCTCACTGTGGATATTTTTGCTTAAGTCCAAAGCTACAAGTACCTTCCTATCAGTAGAGAAACATACTCAACAATAACACATTATCGCTGTGGTATTAAGACCTCGGTAGCAACTTTGATTGACGAAATCGTATCGCAGTGGACATAATATTCAATATTTTCTCGCTAGAGGATTTACACGTTTCAAGAGCAGTACTTGAGGCAGTAATTTTGTGTTTGGAGAGTTTAAGTAGAGTTCTGATGTCAAGAGTTTTAAAGCAATATAGATAAACGCAAGTTTTTCTTTGCCGCACGGAAGTAGTGTTCTTAATATCCTACGGTGGAAGTCCTCCATCGAGAACTTTAGTTTAAACAAAGTTTACCGTCACGCTGGCGAAAGGACCTCTTTGTTAATTAGGCGTAATCCTCGATTAGGATTAGACCAAAATTGTATCATAATATATTGAACACGATTACAGCCTCAGCAGAGTTAGAATGTTAGATTTGTTTTAGAGTTTGGTTGTGGAGTTGGAGGGGGCGATGCTATACTGACGTCTCGCAAATCCAAAAACCGCTACAGCTTAAGAAGTCACTTCCTTTAGTGAAACAAAACTTAATCTAGAAAAAAAAATAATATCAAGCTTTAGGACACTAAAGAAGTTGCTGGGGTTTATTTATTGAGGATATCAATGTGCCTGATGCAGGTTAGATTTTTGACCAAGTAGTTGGCACATTAGTCAAGTTAAAATTATAGTAAAGCGACAGTCGTTAATTAATGATTGTACTTCTTGTACTGTTAGAAAAATGCTTTTTGTTGGTGCTGTGTAATTTTCACGGTTTCGAAAACACATGTGTAAAATAAAAGAAAACAAATCGAAAATGCATTAAACGGACTGTCTTTTCCTTTTATTTTTAATGTCCGGACAATCGAGTTTCCAAGACGATCTATCTAAACTTCTGTCAAACAGTGATCCGAGCGAATTTTGATCAAGCGGAATTCACAGTTATTGAATACTCAACGTAAACAGTTTTTAATACTGTCGTGGACTATTCCTAACAGGGCTGTTCAGATTTTTAAGTTTTAATCGAGCCATCCACATATCGGATTTGACCCTCTCCAAATCTAATTATTCTGCTGGGGTTAATTACTGTGCATCGTTCATCGCGTACAAAGCAGCTCATTAAGGCTCATTAGAAATGCTTTTATTCAGGGCTTAATAAGATTGTGAAACACTTCTTTACGGCGTTTTACCCGCCCCTCGACTTACACCTCTTTACATCAGTGAGCCAATACAAATGCTGTGATCAATAGGTTTGTTTCCTTTTGCTGGAATGTGTTATGGAGTTAAATCTGGGCAAGAGCTTTGTGGTTGGATCAAAAACAATCACTGACACATTTCGTGTACAAGGAACAACGGAAGTGAATCGGAGGTAAATAAATTGTGCAATAACGGTTAGCACACTACACCACACACTCGATTATCTTTTAAATGGTAGTTTAATTCTGATTGAAATGCAACAAGCATCCTAAATGCGAGCTTTTTCCTTTAAATGCCTTGATTTCCTGTTTGTAAAGATTCCCCAGTCGATAATGCCCCTCACATAATCAGCGCACCCCATTGTCCTGGTGAGTGTTCTATTTGTAAATCTGTTCTGATCGCAAAGCCATATTGCGTCAATAGCAAAATTCAGTATTGCATCTTAACACAGAGCACAGCTGCATTCTAAATATTCTTATCAGTTCGGTTCATTATTAAGGTATTGTCCCAAAAAAGAAGAATTTTTCGACAGTTCAAGAAAAATAAATTAGAACCATTAGAGACAGATTGGTTTCAATGGAAATGTAATGGATGTACAAAACAGGTCAAGACAGCACTCTAAATGTCTTAAAATCACAACGTAAAATAACCTCTCCGATTTCAGTTAGCTTAAGATAATGCCCTGTCAAAAACTTAACTGCAAAGACAACATTCCAAGCAAACAAAAACATTTTAGAATGAAAAGAGATCTTGTGTTATCATAGTTAAAATAGAGCACGCGTCATTCTGCCAGAAAAATGAGGTATCAACTTAAATTCTGTTTTTAGGCATAATTGAACGAACCAATTCGAGGGCACACTTCACTTTGATGATCTTAGGCTCACGACCTACTTAAGCATTTGAAAGAATTCTTTAATTAAATTTACAACCCCTTCTGGACTACACGTAGCTCTGACATAGATGTGATTGATGATACTATCATTTGACCTGCAATTGGAAGTCTTTCATAACTCTCTGCTTTTATCTCTGATGCTGCCTATATTCTCTCACGATTCAATTGTCTAGCAATGTTTGTCATGTTTTACAAGATGTCCACATAAGCTGAGAACAAATTTCGTAGCTCAAAATTGCAATTTCTAAAACGTTTAAAATAAGCACGAACTTCAACCAGCTGTAGCGGAAACCAGCTTGTGGTAAGGTGATTCAAAAAAGACCTTCAACATGGAATGTTTTGGTTTCAGAAAGGCACCAGGTTAGAAAAGTGCGTGCAACTTTGCGTTTCCGGACTGAACTTATCCAGTTTGTCTTACAAACAAAGCTCTAAATTGTCTGAACGAAAGCTATTTAAAATCAAGCAGATCCATTCTATACTGTTAACTCCCCATGGCGCATTTACTGGGATTTGAAGGGTTCAATTAGTGAAAACGACCATTCGTGTTAAGTGTGAAATAGCAGGGTCTCTTTCTGTTTAAATCTTTCTACTTCATTTCAAATCATTAATTGCTTTTGGATTATACAGTAGAACAAAGGCGTTCAGATGAAAAATTAATATGTATTGTTTTTTCTTGTTTTCGTTGTAAATGGGGGCTGTGCTTCTAGGAAGTCTGTGTTTGGACCTGAAGTTGTTGCCTAAACCAAAAGACAAAGTTTTTGTCAAACAGAGGACTTCACTGATTTAGGTAGCGTTTCAATTACGGAAAATCTCAGTATTTTATGTTCGGTAAGGTAAATTTTGCGTCTCTTGTGCCAGTTTAATATTATTTAGGGTTGACAATTCTAGAATGAAATGACTTTGATATATATGTTAAATAAACCTGTTAATTCTTAAAGAAAGCACTTGTGTTTCGCAGAAAATTGAGAAAGCTAAGGTTTTAGGCCCAGTGGCTTTGTGCTGCCATAGGCAAAGAGATCGATTCTCGATTCATTTTTATAATCAGTTCCGAAAATAACTGAGTGGTTTTGTTTGCTAAAGAAAATAAAAATCCGTGCATTAATTAAGCAGATATCGCCAAATCACCAAGACATGTCCTAGTAAGGGTTTTACTGTGACAAAGTTTATCTGAGTTAACTGGGTGGTCTGCGGTAAGATTGGTTTTGGTAAAAGGATTGGCTCTCAGCTGCGGTTAGGTGTGAAATGTTGGCACGCGTGGTGTAATGACGTTTACTTCACTTCTACTTCACTAACCTTAAACTAACAAACGTGTTGACTGCATTTAGTGTCTGACGCCAAACGAGGTGCAATTTTAGAATTACGTTGCTCTGTATTTACAAAAGCTGTTTATCATAAAGGCTTTTGATTCTGTCGGTTATAACTTTTGAATCAATGTTTAGTCTTCCTCTTACTCGCTTGTTTTAATTTCACAGCTTGATGCAATGCCTTTGCAGCCGCACTAACTCTAAGGACGTCACCTCTTTCCTCAGCCTTCGACTCAGTCAGCTCAAGTATCAAGCCTAGCGTAAAAATCGTCCTGAGAGTTAAGTTGTCTCGGTACATTATCGGGAGTATTTCACTAAGGCAGGAAGACATGTTTTGGATATCAAGCTTTTCTTTTATAATGGAAATGTCAAGAGTTAAATTGATAAGAGCTACTTTTCTTTGCTATTTCAGGTTTCGGCTTATCTTCTTTATTGCACTGTCAGGGTTGATATCACAAGTTTTCCTAGACGTGTAATCAAAACATGTTTTGATATGCAAGCATAAATCAGTCACAAGTTCCCTTTATTTTACTGCCCTCAAAGAATAGCAGCTGATGGGACCATCCAAAAGAAGAAAATCTTACAGTCTTTTATTTTTTTTGCAAAAGAAAAAGTGTTTTATCAATTTAAAGGATTAATGATGCGGAAAAGCCGTCGTGGATATATCTTTCCTGTCCCATAAATACGGAAGAATACAACTCCATATCAGTAAACTAAAAGGTGTTGTCTTAGAAATGTGTTATTTGAAAGTCCAAAGTAGATAACCTGAACAGCCATCTTTGAGCAGTATAGCAAGCACCCCCCGTTAAGAGCTGATTTAATCTCGAATGAAGAACGTTCGAACTCATCATATTTGACTTGATAGAAAAGTATATATAATGTTGTACATATTATGTTCTCAGTCTTGTATACGTGTAATGACTTTATATTTGGTCTCTGCTATCGCCACAGTCCACAAAATTGTAAAACCAAAAGCAAAATTCATGCACCTAATAAACAGGAAAAAAAAAATTTACGCCATCAAAACTATCCTTCTGCGTCTAAACTGTTTGTGTACCCTGATGTGTCTAATGTCATGACAGTTGTTTTCAGTGTTTAAAGAATTACTGTAGAAAACGAACCAGTTTGGAACAGGTTTTATTTATCACAGGGAGAGTGAAAGTTCAACTAAATATGTAATAAAAGTGAAATTAAGTCAACCCAGCTAACATTCCAAAACCTTCACAATGGATCGTAAAAAGGCAATACGGTTTGTTTCGGAAACCATCAACAAATGCTAGCGAGACTGTAGAACAGTGTGAGCTCCTTGAGATTTCTAAACTTAATTTTATCCGGCACTTGATTGTTTATCAAACTAAACCGTCTTTTAATTGCTGCTATATAAGCTTATAGCAGTATTAATGTGTACGTTGTGACATTTTTTTTAAAGTGCTCTAAAATGTCGCAAGTTAAGACTTCTTTGATATAATTTAATATTCGAATTAGTTCAGCACATAAGTTGAAAACAGATCGAATAATAAGACGAGAAAATTTGTAAGCGCCAGAAAGATTAGTCAACAGCTGTTTTTCCGAAACCCTTTTTCTTTTTTAAAGCAATTTCGTAAAAATTGTTAAGACTAACAACAGGAAAAGTTTTCGCGGGCCTTATTTCATTTTCTCATTCAAAACTTAGAAGTTCTGGCTGTGGACACCGTACTGCGAACGATATGAAAGTTTACAGCGAAAGACAGTACCTCTGACACGAAGTGAATTTAATCTTTGGGCTAAGTGTTGATGGTATCTAAAGATGCCGCCAATTTGTAAATCAAAAGGAGTACACATTACAAGCTGTGTCTAATTGAAAGGAGGTTTAATCCGATTAACTCGCAGATGTGAAAGGTCGCTCCACAGAACAGTGACTGGTTTTACTACTTTGAAAAGAAAAATATGTTGCAAATATGAATATAAATTTAACTAGAATGCTTTATTACGAGGATCTAGGAAAAGTGCGTGGTCTCAAACCAGCGCCACTGACAAGGGATAATTAAAGTAACGGATCTAAATTTTACAAGCATTTTCCGCACAGGCAAACTAAGTTGCCAAAATTTAGTTGTTGGAAATTAGAACAAATTTAAATTTCCAACCTAAATTTAACTTCGTAGAGATTCAGTGCTTAAGTTATTCCTGCTTTAGGATAGACAGAAAAAAAGAAAAATAGAAATAATAAAGATTGTATTAAGTATTAGAAAACTAAAGTATTCTAGATTGTGCTATACTGTCTTTAAACGTACTTCGCTTTTGTTTGTTCATCGGTGAATTTGGTTCTTCAAACGATTAAGTTACTTTCTATCTTGTTCAGCTGCGGCGTAGAACCTTTAAATAAACCTTATCTAACTTCAAGGATTTTTTTATCTGTTTTTCTGTTCGGCCTGTGTATGAAACCAAACTGATATAAACTGGACTAGTTTGCTGGTCCATTTTACCAAATATTTGTAGCTGTTTCAGAAGATTTCAAGGCTGAGTTTAGAAACAACGAAGAAGCTCAGACTGGGCCGAAATTAAGGGAAAATTTTAAAAAGGCCGAAGTCAAAACTCTGACGTCAAGCAAATTGATAACTGTGTTAAATTAACAAAGTTGAACTATCGATAAAAAAAAATCTTGTATTGTTGTTAATAAAAAAACAACATGTCCAGCCCGGCGGGCAGTTTGATGAACCAAATGTAGCTGCGTAAACGAATGAAACTGATATATAACCAACGCAAGCAATTAGAAAATCATGATCATTAACTTAATACAAATTGAGGTTCAAATGACTGCAAAACGTAAAAAAATAAAACGGGCTATCTAAAATAGCCTCGGATCTTCATTTGCTAAGTTTTCTAATGTTGTTATCACCACGATTTAATTTAATTTTTCGTCTTTTAAAATTAAAATTCATTTTTCTTTTATACGAACAATCTAATAAGAAAATTGAGGACGAATTGGCCTGGAAAATAGAAACAACAAGAAAACTAACCACGGAATCAAATGAATTTTTCAATCAAAGTCATTGTAAGAGTTTTTATTAGATTTGTCATGGTCTAGTGGGTCTTAATTGACTTGATTGCAGTAACCAGAAGTAGAAGGAACACATACATTTATAGACAATACATGTGATTACTTTCTGTTCCTAAATTGATAAAACAAACCCACACCGATAAAAACTCTCAATGCAATGTTCATCAAAAAAAACATAAGATGCCCGAGCTTGAAAATTTGTGAGATTTATTCAAATTATGATTTTGTGATTTTTCTCGACCTATTACATTCATGCGGAAAACTCGTTTAAATAGTCTTGAAAGGGAGATTAAAACAAACTAAATCGGCTGACAACCGGCTTCGGGTAACTGGAATATGCGAGAGTTTAAAAATATACAATACCGTGAAAATTATCTAAATTTTTATTTACTTAGCAAATACAAAACATCTAATTTAAAGAAATATTCTGAAACAGTTTTTATGCTGCGTTAAAATAGTTTAAAATGACCTAAACAATCTTATAATTGATCGGTATTGTTAGCTCTAATGGAGTCTTCCGGCCGGAATAGGTAAATACAAACCCGCTTCAGCACACAAAATAGTCTTATTTAACACGTTTAAATGCTAGCTTTTCTTGAAAAGCTTAGCGAAAAATGCTTCATTTAGCGTGTTAAAGTCCACAGGACGTTTTATTTTCATTCAATATAAATCAATTAACGAATTAGATCCATTTTTATCGGTAAGAAGCTCGAAACACAATAATACCCAATGATTTGTAAAGAATTAAAGCATTTAATTTAGATAAAAGAAAATCTCAGATTTTCACTAAATCATTGTTTTGACTGACAAACTTTATTTTCACCAAATTTTTTAATGAATCATTCTCAGGATTTGTGATTCACCTGTTTTCTGTAACGAAACCGAATTAGAGCCTATTCTTTAACAAGTCCCCAATTTGATCCAACGTGTAAATGAAATATTAATGTATTGAAAAGAAATTACTAAATGAATTGCCCGAATTATGTCAACTTTCGGTACCAACTGAATAGAAACATGGGTTAAATTTTCCAGTTTGTTACCGAGTAAGGAGTGAATATTTGCGATATAGTTGACACAACCCTGAGGTGTTTAGAAAGATGTATTTTAAAAACAGAATTCATAAATGTCTACGTGTCTATCATCACCTTCAGCCGCATGACGCTGAAATGATTTTGTTAAAAAAAACATAAATTTTGTCACGTTTCATCCCTGCCTGTTCAGTAAATACGACTTCGAAGCATTTTATTCTTTCATTTCCATCTCTATACACAAACTGACATCAGACTTAGGTCAATAGTTGTTAAGACTGGTAATCATTTTATGATGTTTTTTTATAGTATCAGATAGTTTCGACAGAGATTTTGCGTATCTTGTTTTGTTTTGCAATCCCGGTTCACGTATATGCCATATGTTTTCGGAACACGACCTTTAACATACGAGAGAAACTAATGGCTTGGGACATCGTGGACTATATTGATCACCTTTAAATCAGATTAGACATTCAAAAACTTGAATAATAAGACTTTAAAGTTTTATTCTTGGCTGGTTCTCAAATTTTGTTCTTAGTTTAACCCAGCGTTATTTTAAAGTAAAGAGATTTTTTTAAAAATTTCTTTGTCAGTCAAATGCTAAACAGAGTTGTTTCAATTTTAAAATGCAGTCGGCTTGCGGTCTTAAGTGCTCCAGCTGTCGCTGAGTGAAAGACAATTCGTCATAAAAAATCAGATTGACTGTTACAAAAACGACAGCATTTTTGTATCAGCGGTAGCTACTTTGTCATCGTGTTTGTAAGAGGATGACCACAAGCTAGCAAGGAGAGTGTACGTAACTAATAAGCACGGGCAATAGGACGGGAACCTGGAACCGAGTTACTGCGTAAGTCAATCACGTGCGATTCTAATTCAGTCAAGAAGACTTCGCGTCGACTGCAGTTAGCGCTACAAGACGGCAAAAGGAAAGCTTAAATAGAAATATAATTCTTTTTTTGCCCTTGACTGAGGCAATACTGTTAGCATTCCTTGCTGCATGCTGTGTGTATTTGTATTATACAACCGGATCGACATATTTAATCCAAAACTTCTGGCTTGTTTTATTGCTGCAGTAACATGTACAGTAGTCCATGATTACCTACTATTATGCTGCGTCGGTACCTTTTCCATATCTCAAATTAAATAAGTGTGAGGGTCGAGGGCCCAACTTTTCTTTATCTCTATTGGCATAGTTTCTTGATTCGGACAGGAAGAAATTTTAGAAATTTTTCTTCATGAATTCTTGATTGTCCGTCCGTCTCACATTGCCGGTAACACAAACCCGGGCATATGTACATGTACAAAATTGTACATGAAGCACATTTTCATGTGTCACCAGCCTTTACAGTTTACTTAGGGACGGACCAGTTGATCTCGTGTGAGGGGAGGGAGTGGAAGAATGATCTCTCTGCAATTTTTTTTTTTTTCAGCCAAGCTTGAGAAAAAAAGAATACAATTTTTTTTTCTGTCTGGGGTAGCCCTGCAAATAATTTTTTTACAAATTCTTCTACCCCCCCCCATCACACACACACACACATCCCACACACACACCCTGGTCCTCCCCTTATGTCAAACTAGATAAATAAACAAACGTATGAATAAACATGAAACCGTAGAACTGTAAGCAATTAAATACCCAAGTGTAAAGCCATAGCTCATCACCACATGGCGGTGTTTTTATTGTATCTTGATCTTGAAGGGTGGTTTAACTGAAGAGATGCTCTTTAGAGAAGTGGTTTACTTCAGACAACCGTTTAAGCCGGTTGCTCTTCAAAATTGATTACATTTTAATGTGGTCCGGCGCGGTTTTGAATGAAGTGCAAACTCGTGTCAGAAAAATTGACTTACAAACTCGATACACGCTCGGCTCGATTCATCTTTCGACATAAAGATAATTGGCGCTTTTTTACCTAAAGGTAACTCAACAAAATGCAAAAAAAAAACCAAACAAAAACAAAACAAAAAAGGGTTTTATGTTGATTAAAAATGCAACCTTGTTAAAAATGAAGCAAAACGTAACAAAAAATAAACAAAAAATAAACAAAAAAATGAAATAGAATAAAATGAAATAAAAGTAAAATAAATAAAAATAAACAATAAAAAAATATAAAATAAAATGAGATAGTATAAAATAAAAAATAAAATAAAATAGAATAAAATAAAACATAAAAAAAAGATAAAAATAGTAATGAAATAAAAAATTGTATTTTAAAATAAAAAGAGTCAAACACGATCAAAAATCGGGTGTGACTACAATGAGTTGGAGGTGAGGGGGAGGGGAGTGGGAGGATTATCCGACTGCATTTGAAAAGAGGGGGAGGAGAGGGAGGGGGTATCCGAGAGACAATTTTCCAGTTCAACTTGCAAATAATAGTCCTTGTTTTTTAACTAATATTTTATTTAACGTGTTGAAATCCCTTTTCGGAAAACGGACTAATATTTGTTCGGGGGAAAAAGTTTTGATTTGCATTTTCTTGTTTAAATTACCTTTCCATGCTGCATGTCACAATAGTTTCGAATGCTTATACTTTATTTTCCTTCCTTCTCCATGCTTTTTGTGTCGATGCTTATAGATTTTTCCTGTACTCTTACTCCTTAGGCCCTCGATCCCAGAGCTCGAAAAACATTATTCCGACTTTATCTTGTCCTTTTGACATAAACCTTTAGTTAAAATTAAAATTTACAACCAGCAATTTGAAACGATGAAATGTGCCAGTGTTTCCGACGTAATAACCTACACATACTCGTTCCAAGGTTTCTTCCCCGCGCGGCGGGGGGGTGGGGG
>JAOBRD020324699.1:0-10711 GCA_027575215.2 Hydrozoanthus sils | reverse complement strand
CCCTGATGGTTTACAAATCTAGTTACTCTAGCCGTATGAATTTGGAGCTGACTGCAAGCATACCTGTAGATCTTTAAGCACAAGTCCCTCCAAACCTTCCCTGATAGCTCGCATCATAAGAGCCGACAGCTCCTTCTCTGTCTGAAAGACATCACAACATAAACACGATGTATGATTGTTTGATAAACCGTTAGAACAGCTTTTAAGCTGTTAAAACATCAATGTGAAAGTTTCTTAATATCAAATTTTCATCAAAGCACGTTTACTCGGAGCCAAAAAAACGACAAAAAACGTTTAATCGTAAAAAATAATCATACAAAAGACACCTTTAATCATACAGAAAATACATTTAATCATACAAAAATCAACTTCAAGCAAAAACTACAAAAGATAATTCGGCCCAAAAATCCAAATATCAGTTTTTCTAACTTTCAAACAACCATACACCAGATTTTTACATGCCGTGGCCAATTTAACTACAAAAAAACATTTTCAACAAAGTAATTGCTTTAAATCTTAATAGCTAAAAGTTTAGAAAAAATTGAGAATTCTACTAACTTAATGTAGAATCGCATAGTTCACCATATAACGAACGTGCTGATTGGTTAACTACAGTGGGTATTTTTTTGTGGAATACCCACAGTCTTATTAAAAGCAGTGTGCTAATTGGATGACAAAGGAGTGCGGATTTCATGAGAACCATCGTTTGCGTAAACATGAAATGAAAGCGTTATTTCGACTGAAAATAAAAGTTGTGAATTGCAAACTCTAAATTTACTACAGAAAACAAAGAATTTCTAAATTTTGAGCTTAAACTTTCGTTGAGACTTAGCAGGCACCGCCTTTGACGAATCTTACTTCAAGTAAACAGGAAAGCTGCAAGAAACTACAACGAATTCACTTAATGTAACAGAAATGGATAACTGAAATATCTGAGTGAGTTAAAAGTACATGTAAATGCTGATTCGATTGCGAGTTACAGCCACAACCCACAGGAAAAGCAGTGAAGAATGTCGAACAAATCAGCCAGATTCAGCAAGTCAACAGCAACCGACACAACAACAAGCAACAGTGCCACACTGAACCAAATTCAGTTTAACTGTACTTTTCCCCAAAAACTATCGTTTGCAGGTCCGCCATCAGACCAGAACAGCGTTTCTTCGACTGAGTTACCTTCTTGACAGGTGCTTTGGGAGTTTTGTTCAGTAGTGCAGCTTTTAAAAACTCTTTAGTAAAATTTGTCGCCATTCATCATCACCACGTGCAGATACAACTACGAGCCAGTGATCTATTTTTTTCCTTCAGCTTTAGCTTTGTTATTCTAAAAAGTGACCAAACCAACTTTCAGTTTTAGTTTGTCCTTGGTTTGAAATCAATTAATTCCTTTTCAAAAACAATACTCAACACTTACTTAATTTAAGTTTATGACTTTTGCCGACATTTCTTCGATAAAGATTGTCATATCGCTTCGTGTTTATCCGAGGTCGAATTCATCGCCCTGTAATTCACCACTTATTAATCCCTCTCAAAAAACTGACTTGTCATTGTACGTCAAACAATAAAGACTTCATTTTTTAACTTAAGATCTTTCTATTTTCCTGTGTGAGTATATTTCATTGAGTAATAAAATTGATCTCAGCAAATGCCTTGTCTTGACTTGCACCTGACATACAAATTATTTGAAGAAATAAACTGCTATGCGATTCGCGACTCGAGAGATATCGGTTCTTCACGTGAAATTTAGCATGGAATTCCCTCATCAGGCAATGGATTTACCTGTAACATTCTTTGAAATTTCCCGGAATTGAATTTCCTTTGAACTTATGGTACTATACACAACAACTAAACAAGATAATTGTTAAACCTTCGTCAAATAAATTTTTTCAGTGAACAGCACTAAACTCACCTTAATGAAATGTTTTTCCGATAAAGTAATCCTATTTTTAATAACTTTCACATTCTTTTCAAGGATTTCTCGTCTTTCCTTCATGGGTCTGCAGTTATAACAAAAACTTGAAACATAAGTCCACAGTAATCACAATAAGAACAGAATCTAGCACTGGCTTATAGCGTTTGGTGGCGGTAAGAACACAAAAAAGATTCAAAATTGTGAATCTGGTTACTTTATGTTGTTAGTAAAACAGGGTTCACACGGTGAATGTGGAATGAAAATCCAAGACTTTTCCATGACTTTTCTAAGACCAAGTGTCCTTTTCCATTAGCCACAAATTTAATGGAAAATCAAAGAATCCACTCAAACAAACAACTGCTCACAAACTTTAAATGCCCTACACATTTACGGGTTTTGCAAAGTTTTGTCTATTTCTACATATGGCCCTTTTTTAAGATTGCAAGGCGTTCATTTTTTTTAGTGCAGTGGATTGCCAAAGAATCGTACTGGTGACATTTGTTTCTGCTGTAATCTTTCAACTCTGCTATGGAGCTACATCTACTTGGAGCAAGCGATTTTTGGACTCCTCATTTCTACTGAAAGCATAACTGGATCAGCATACAAAGTTCATTACTAACTGTTCTAAGAAATGGAGTTCAAACAGCATTCACTAGATTGATCGGAAACAAAAGTATACCTTTTCATTAAGTTATCATCATTCAGTTGGATGATGTCGAATATAAACAGGCAAACACTGGCATCTTTGAAGGCAGATTTCTAGACAGTTTAAAAGAACAAAAAATTACAGTTACGTTCTTAACATGTCATCCTTGTATAACACATAAACCAATACTTTTTACGTGAGTGGATTTTAAAACACAGCTATTGTTGCAAGAAGATAGGAATATCGGAAGAATTCAAACATAAGTGACTAACAATGACAACTTCAAATTTAAAAAAGTATTAGTAAAATGGTGCATTTATATAGCATCTTTTCCATGTAGCTCCTTTTCTATGTGAATGCTCAAAGGGCTTTACAATGATCAGTTTACCCCCAGCGGACCGGAAGCATATTAACACGCCTACAGCAGCAACTTCAAAGCAGTCACTGTACATTGGTACTCATTTACCGAACCTGGAAAGATGGAAAGCTGATTCGACCAGGCCAGGGATTGAACTGAGGACCTCAGGATTGGTATGCAGCAATCTTACCACTCCACCAATCCCACATTTTCCGCTATTCTCATATGCATGTATCAATTACAATGTTTTGTTTTAATTTTCGAGCAATTTTTTGGTCTTAATTAACAGTTGACATTTGATGATAATTGAAGAAACATTCAGAATTTTTTCGGAAAGAAAATAGTATTAGTGTTGTTTGTTGTGCTTGAAACCTTAAGGTTCGGAAATTCAATTCAATTCAAAAAACGGATTATGATCCAAAGTAAGAAGCTTTGTGCTTGACCTTTGAGGACATCAACAAGCTAAGCTAGTACCTCCTTGAATGTACAAGCTTCAGGATAACGAATTTCATAGATTGGCGAATCCATTTTTTAACCTAATTTGGTAAAGTTTGACGTTCACTCTCCCAGGGGAAATTAAGCACTAAAAAGTCAGGTCGACCAATTTGGTGCTGGACAAAACAGACAGGAATCAGGAATAGCAATGCCATAAAACGAAAATCTGGGTTTAAATAGAAATTGAAACAAGGAAAACGATGACCCATAACTTTTCAATGACCAAATTTTACTTTTTATAACAAAACTGACATGAAGACGTTATTACTTTTTGACAAAATGGCTGTTTAAGATTTCCATACTACAAGAAAATCTGCTGGAAAACATTGAAAATCCATGACTTTACATGGTCTGTAAGAACCCTATAAATTTTCTTCACTAACTGGTTCTTGGCAAATTTTCGGCCAACAGACATATAAAAATAATACAGGTTGCATAAGTTTACCTTGTGCACTCCAAGAGTACCAAATGGCAATGGTGTTCCAGTCTTGTTGTCAACTAACAGAACCTGGTGAGATAAGTATGCTTTGAAAGAGAGTTTGGATACACTTCCGTATTTTTTCAAACACGTCCAAACTGAAATTGCTTGACGAAAATGCTATTAACTCATCAGGCGATTCAAAACATACCTCACTGTCAAGAATCAAATTGTTGCCATGAGGACATGCTTTTGGGAGGTAATCCTTAAACTCTGATACCTGCAAAACAAATAATTATTACCTTGATTACGCTTGAGAATAAAGGATGAGCAATTTCACTAACTACATTCATGGAATCCATATAAACTTTCGATGAATTTTGCAAAAGGTGTCATCACAACTTGTCATTGCTCCATGGTTCTATCTGGTCACTTCTAGTTTTTGTGCAGACTATCGTACATATTTTGTGGCGAGTGACAATACACCAAAATATCATGGGCCCACACTACAAAAGAGTTGAAAGTAAGTTATGGGGACTTGGTGGTCCAAAGGAATGCCCAGAATAACAGGAATGCAACACTGTAGTAACGCTTACTTACCTTGTGAGCTTGAACAGGTTTAAGATTTCTGCTAAAAAACTCAAATTTATCACCACTCTTGTGAACCTGAAAAATGTCAACTTTAATTTAGTCGAAGATCAACTTACATGAAAATCATCAGTGATAGTTTACTTGAAAGCACAACAACAACTAAAACTTTGAAACTCCTTTACACTAATAATGTGACGACCATTAGATTAGGTCGGGTGTATAACAAATAAAATTAATGCAGTACAATCAAATGACTACCTGAACCCTCTCTCCGTCATACTTGATCTCTGCAAACATACCACCTGGACACTTCTTAATTGCACTAGCAAAAGATTTGCAAGCATCAGCCTTGAAGACAAAAAAGATATAAAAGAAATAAACCATACGTAGATGGTTAATCAATTGCAATTCCAAGAAGTAAAAGTCAGATGTAGGAATTGGCAACGAACAGAATAAAGACCACTACTAACAATTCTTACTAACCAACATAGGTTTAATAGGTGTCATTAGTGATGCCCGGATGCTGAGTTTTTTCTTCATTCCTGGAACACTGCTGTCTGAACTATGCTGTTTCTTCAAACACCTGTCGATCACGTCTTTTAAGTTATGGGAAGCATGAAATGCTTCATAAGCATCTGGATCAACTGCTTCCAACCTATAGTTGAGGAATTATTATTGACTTATCACAGCAAGGTTCCCAAGAGAGGGGTACAGGGGGACATGGAATGCTTTGTACGGATCTGCCTCAAATCTAGATCTGATAAATTAAAATGTTTTATCACAGCCCTTTTATTCAAAAAAGGGGTAGAGAGGAGACAGGGAATGCTTCAAAAGGATCTACATCGACTGCTTCCAATGTATAATTGTGGAATCAACATTTGATTTATCAGAGCCCTTTCCTTCAAGAAAGGGGTAGTGAGGAGAGGATACGGAAGGCGGCATATGGCTGGATCAACTGCTTCTAATATTTACTAAAAGTTGAGGAATCAATGTTTGATTTATAAGAGCCCTTTCCTTCAAGAAAGGGGTAGTGAGGAGAGGACATGAAACGCGTCATATGGATCTGGATCAACTGCTTCTAATATTTACTAATAGTTGAGGAATCTATATTGATTTGTCTAAGCAAGGTCCTTTAATGGAGGGATAGGGAAGGGACATGGAATGCTTCATATGGATCTGGATCAACTAATTCTAATCTGTAGTTGAGGAGTCAAATCAATATCAATTTTGATTTACCACAGCCCTTTCCTCCAAGTGAGGGTTAGAGAGGGGGTATGGAAGGCTTCACATGGATCTGGATCAACTGCTTCTAATTGATAGCCGAGGAATCAATATTTGATTTATCACAGCCCTTTCCTTCAAAAAAGGAGTAAAAAGGGGACATGGGATGCTTCAAAAGGATCTTGATCAACAGCTTCAAATCTTTACTCAAGGAATTAGTATTGATTTATCACAGCCCTTTCCTTCAAGAATAGGTTAGAAATGGGATGCTTCAAAAGAATCTTGATCAACAGCTTCAAATCTTTACTCAAGGAATTAGTATTGATTTATCACAGCACTTTCCTTCAAAAATAGGTTAGAAATGGGATGTTTCAAAAGAATCTTGATCAACAGCTTCCAAACTTTACTCAAGGAATTAGTATTGATTTATCACAGCCCTTTCCTTCAAAAATAGGTTAGAAATGGGATGCTTCAAAAGAATCTTGATCAAGTGCTTCCAATCTTTACTCAAGGAATTAATTTAATATTGATTTATCACTGCTCTTTCCTTTAAAAGAGGGGATGTAGAATGCTTTGAAAGCATCTTTATCAACTGTTTCTAATTTACAGTTAAAGAACTGGTTAAAGAAGTTTCTCACTATTTTTGCAATACGTACTTCTTCCACTATGAGTGCCGCTGCCCTGCAGTTGATACTTACACATGCTTAGCCCCAGTGTTCATTCTGAGATCATGCTTGATCAGACGAATAACAAACATCAAGTCGTTCATGGTACACCTGTTAAAAGTTTGTAAAGAAATGAAGGCAACACAAATATTAACATTACTATGAAATAGGATAAAATTGCGTCACAAATGTGGCCTAAAACAATGCTAAGTCATTAAAAACCAATCCAAACTTAGGTCAATCAATGGTATTATCATCGATGAAATTGAGATAAAATTCTACACCATTTAATTATTATGTAAAATATATGTAAGAAAGAAAGAATGCAAAATTATGTTCTAACGCAAATAGAGTCTATGAGTGGAAGAGCGAGTAAAATGTTCTTATGTGTAAAACTATAGAAAGGCAATAGTAAAACAAAATAAATTAATAGAAAAGGCCACAGGCAAAACTGCATAGTATATAATATGTTAAAACAAAAGATCTGCAAAAGATTGCTAATGAAAATAAAACCATTTAAAATTAATCTGATTAAAAACACATTGTTTTACAGTGTTAAGGTGAACTTACAGTTTCAATTTATTAAGTTATTGGTCTTGGCATTAGATATCAAAGAAACTGTCCAGCTGAGTATTCGGTTCGAACAAACATTAAAACTACAAACATTTTATTAGTGATAAGGAACGAAACTAGCCACCTCTGTTGATCGAGGCAACAGTAGATTTTTTAAATTTATGTACCGCTTTGTTATTTTTGTCAGTTCCCTCTGCTGGTCATCTTCCTTAGAGAAAAGAGTCATTCTGTCAAGAAAAGCATCAACCTATTGACAAAAGACAACAGCAAGATTTGTATTTTTGCACTCACAAGTACAATACAATAATAAACCACAGTGAACAATTATTAGTATGATTAATTAGCTGATCCTATTTTGTAGTAAAAATGTTGCGTACTGGGAGAATTTCGTAATTCATCTTCTAAAGTTTTTGACAGACAATCAAAGTTCATATTCTTAGCACTGACACAACTTACTTTCTATTGTTACTGTGGGTGACGTGTTGACAAATTAATCTTGCACGGGTAAAGGGAATAATAAAGACCATCAGTAAACTTTCAACTGATTTGAGAGGAGTTAAAAGAACTTAAAATATTTAAACAGGTCCTGTAGAGTCTTGGCACTCAGCTTTGACTAAAAGTTAGAAACAAGTGCAAAGGGCTGACCCCCACTTCTCCTAAAAGGTCCACCCATAATTAGAAAAGGAAGCTGCTGTTGGAACATTGTAATACCAAAGCATTTCTTGTGTAAGCCCATTCCAAACTTCTTCTGTGAATTTTGGAAAACTTTCTCAGCTTATAAGCTGGAAATCTATGGAAAATATGGGGTATTATGTACTGACTTCACTCACAGTATCAACAGTATTTTTAAAGCCAAGTATGATTAACACCACTAGAAGTTGTTGTTAGCAATCATTGTTATTGTTTATAGTGTTGGATCAATTATTTCAACACTTATTCTTCCTGGGGCTTGTGTCAGATATGAGATGGTAAATAGTATAGCCAACTAGGCAAGAAGCATCAGGTTGGCTATAAATCATCTTATATCCAGTAAGAGCAAATGGAATAATTGTTGTTTTATTGAATTTATCAAGCTTCCTTTAACATTGAAAATTGTATAATTTGTTTACCTCCTGCACAATTTTTAAGCTTGGAAACACTTTCCATACAAGGTCATTCAGTATCTGAGCTGTCAACTAATACTGAGTGAACCAATCAGAATACTAGGGATGCAATATTCAAGGCTGAAAAATTAATAAAAATTGTTAAGTAAAATGCCGAACCTCTTGAAGACTCAATGTGCTCTTCTTTGCTGCTGCGAATGTGGTGCTTTGTTCAAAAAATGAGCTGATGGTCTGTGAGACATCACCTGTCTTCAAACATACAGGAAAACAGCTACTAGATAAACAAATATCATCTTAAGAAGAACCATCACATGTACCATAGACCAACACACTGAATAGTACAAGTCAATTATCAACATCAAACTTCTCCTTAGATGTAGTAATTGAGGCTTGGACTACCTAAATGTCCTAAAAAAAACTTGGGGCTGACACTTAACTATTTTCACGGCTTAGAAAGGCACCATTGTTGACTTCTGTCAACACTTACATCATTTCCGAATTTCATTGATTTAACTGCTCTCAAGGCCATAGATGACAAAAGTCAACAAATTGTCAAATATGACACTTAGCGTGACATTTCAAGAGTAAAATGGCACCTAAGAAAGTTAATGGAACATTTCTTTTTTACATCCACTGCATACCTGTTCCATATCTGTCAACATCTCATCTTGGTCACAGCTAAAAATCTGTAGCAACAAAACATTATGGGCTTTGTATTAATTACCAGTATAAATAGTATCAGTGTTAAGATAACCTACAGACGTTAAGGTCAAACCACACAGCACTGATAATTAGATGATCAATAGTACATTTAAATTAGTAGTAACTGTACCTGTAACAAGTGCATAAGAGTTGACCCCTTGTTTTTAGAGTAAAAAAATGACTTTTTTAAAATTGTGTATAAGCAAGAGAAAGTGAAGGGATAGAGAGAGGCATAGAGGGCATTGGCCAGGATATGTCGACCCAACTTAAGTTACAGCATTTTTAAATTAAATGAGGAAGTCTGTTTTCCAAGACGCCCACAAAAAGTGCACAACTCATTTTGAAAGTCACTTCATCAACAAAATTAATATAAGCCCTGGGCAGTGCTCTCACTCACTAACCACATCAGATCAAGGTGAGCCTTGATATGGCCTTCTCAGAGAACAGTCCTTTCCGTTCAAGACTCTGTCTATAAATAGTTTTAGTGGACTCTAGATATGTTAGATTGCCACTAAAGCAAAGTCACACAAAGTGCAAGAACAGAAAGACAGCAACAGGACACACTCGCTGCTCAACAAAACGCATATATTTCCATGACTTTGTGCTCTCTCTCACGTGATTACATAACTATAGGTAGCCCCAATATGCATAGGTATCCCACATACACTACAGGCTCAACATATCCCAAGGCATTGACTGGAAGTATCATTCTCTGTCCACCACTCTCTGTCAACCCCTAAAACCACCCTTTCTGAAACCCTTTGAACAGGGACCTGCACTATAAAAGGGTCTGAGCCAGGCACTCATCACCTTCAGTTGTCACTCATTCCAGAAGAGACATGCCATGAAACAAACGGACTATTCATGTGTAAAATTGTTTCATGTAACATGTATGAACAGAATAACTAATTTCTTCAGAATCGTAAGGGTTTTTTATTTCTGTTTCAAACAGAGGGCAATTATATAACGAAATGCAATACACAATACTGGTAAAAAGAAATACAACATAATATGTGAAGTTTAGATGACAGAGACACATGTATGTTATCCTCTCATAATCAAAACTTATAAGATGTGTCACAACTTTGCTGAGAAAGCTAGAAAATTTCCCTAATTTCAACAAAATTTCTTTTTATAAAATGAATAACAGAATGGGATGAACCTGACTTGTGTTTCTTTTTACCACTATTCTAAGGGAAAAAAAAATTACCAGTACCAATGTTTAAATTTTAAGCAGTTATGAATTCCTTTAGTATTTCTATCACTCAGAGAAAATTTAAAATGCAGCTTGATCCAAAGTTTGAATTTTGAAAGGTCTCAGATGTGGGAGGAGCTATCCCTCTTATAGCCCGGGTCCTTGTTTAAAGTCCAAATTTCGATAGAGTAAAGGACCTTAAACAGATAAACATCTTAAACTCCATCAATCCCTTCACACACCTGACTGTATAGTTTCACCAACTGCTTGTTTTGCAGGTTGTACACTCTCTTTGCTGTTGCAGGCAGCAACAGTTTCACCCAAAGGTAAAGATCCCCTTTAAATCCATCTGGAAGAGACACACAACAATAATTATGTAAGCCTAAGAAAACACTGACTCAACAAAGAAAATACAATTACTATCATCTCTTAGGTGTACTGGTCTGTAAAATATTAACATCAACTATAGTATGCTGTAACTACTAATAGCATACAGTAATTATCAAACTAGTGGAAAGCAATTTTCACACACTCTGGCTTGTTCCCGTAGCAAGAAATGAATTATGTAACAACTATTCAAAGCAAAATCACAGAAACCAAGTAACATAGAAGCTGTAAAAAATGATGGAAACTGATAAAGTTTGGCTTGTGTTGTGTATGCTGGTCATGGTACAACAATTAACCCTTTCAGCCCCAAACACGACAAATGTTAAATGGTAAATTCTCCCAACTTGGACCCATACTTTTAATATGACCATCTTAGGAGAATTTGGCTTTTCATCTTCAATTGTTCACTTTGTTTGATCAATTTCCATTTTCTCATTACCAAATGACT
>JAOBRD020324595.1:0-21364 GCA_027575215.2 Hydrozoanthus sils | reverse complement strand
TATATATTCATTTGTACAGTCCATAATCCAGCCCCTTTGGCTGCAAAGGATTTAAATAAAGCTATCTATCTATCTATCTATCTATAAAAATATTATTACTACTTACACAACAGCAGATAGATAAATTTATAGACAGAAATCACCCTCAATTTTACAGTATCTAATAATTGCCCTTCTTTTGAAATTTCACATCATTGGGCAATAGACCCTTTTCCAGTTCCAGGTACCGCTGATAAAAATAGGCAGTCGGCACACGTACTCAGGGTAAGCCTCGAACTGAAGTAAAATATTTGCAAATTCCAGTGTGGAGGAATGGAATTTTAAAATAAACAATACACTGAGTTGTGAATAACACCTTTTCTCCCTGGAATTTCTGAATATTTTACAGTCTTCAGTTCAAGGCTTACCCTGAGTACATGCGCCGACAGTCTTTTTTTATCAGCAGCACCTGGAACTGGAAAAGGGTCTATTACAAATTATACATTGCAACTAGTTCCTAACATGAACAAGATTGAATTAAGATGTTGTGTTTGTAAAATACGTTTTCACACACATGAAATCAATGCAAAACTAAAATTGAAAAGTAATAATTTGTCTGCCATGATATTAATTAACAGGTAGTCGAACGAGTCCTTGTTAAATTTTTTACAAAATCACTTACAAGTCTTTCAATAGGACAATTAAGAAAAATCAGCTTGATGGTCTGACCTTTAACCAAAGATGGCTTGTATATTTGCCATTGAATTAATCTCCCCTTCATTTTTGAGAGGACAGCTTATAATCATTCATCATAAGTATTGACAATAAGTTTAATCATCATTTTCCCATAAATAATATAATGTCCATATTCATTCAACATCTAAATGTCCAAATAAATGTGATGTGTGAACACACTAACTGTTAAATATTACCGTAAATTTCCGAAAGTAACAGGTTTTGGTGGCAAAGGGGGCAGCTAGCTACTTTCAGGTAGCTGTTATTTTCGGACAGGTAAAAAATGTTCATAGGGTGTTCGTATTAGGAAATTTAAAAGTCAATGCTATTGATATTCATATTCATACAATGTAATGAAACCCAATGAACAGTAAACAAAACAGACCATAGCATGGCCCCCATTACTTTCAAATTTTGCCAGGAAAAGGGGCTGCTACTTTTGGGTGGTCAGTACTTTCAGGGAGGCTGTTACTCTCAGAATTCTACAGTACTGCAACAGCAACAGTGTTTATTTCAATTAGTTTTTTCTATTCTTCCAGGTGCAATGCTGTTAATTGGTGCATGCCTTTATGCTGCACTCTTTGAGTTGCAATTAAAGAAGAATGTTGTGCGGCCAACAGACAAAATCAATGGATTTTCATCAGCCAACAAAGCCAGACTGGGTTACAGCTACTGGTTACTGCTAGGTAGTGTAGGTGTGGTAGCAGTTAGTTGTGTCATCATTCTGCTTCACAAAATTCACATCACACACTACTTCAAGACAACTAAATCTGCTGACCGCACAACCACAGATGGAGTTATGTTGTACTAGAGAATTCATTTTAACTTCCAAAAACAAGCTTTACAAAAACTGCATGTTCAGTGTGATTGGTAAAAAACAAATTAATGTTATTGCTCTTGCCAATATTCAAACAATTACATTTCTGCCAATAATGTCAAATTCAGTTCAGTCCTAGAATGTACATGTGGGTGCTAGAATTCGACATTTGAAACCATTAAAATTAGCAAGTTGAATTTGTGTCAAAGATACAGCAAACTTTGCCGCACCTCTGACTGAAGTGTGACAATATTAATGATTTATGTGGTCGTGTTTCTGCTGTGTCATTGTATTATACATTTTGGTCAACCTTAATAGAAAATGACAAGAAAACAGTCAGCAGTCAGCAGCAAAAAACTTGACAGACAAATGTCAACATTTTGAATCAACAGTCAAACATACACTGAAAATTGAAGGGTCTAGTACAAAAACAATGTAATTGGCTTTTAATGAAGTTTTCAATTCTCCCCACATTATCTCTTTTATCTCTTCATAACTTTTGGGAGAATTTAGCATTTCATACAAAGTCAATTTGCCTTTCATGCACTCTATAGAGAAAAACTATGTGACTTTTGATTAAGTTCTCAACTCTCCCTACCTTATCCTTATTATCTTACCAAAATCATTAGGAGAATTATGCTAGGCCCTTTAATTACAATTAGCCATCAAAAGTGTAAGGGTGGTGACTGTTTGATCAATGACTTTTAAGTTTTAAATTTGGACAAAGTTTTGATGGTGTCAGATCTTTTCAAACAAGAAAATAACAAGTCTTGCGTTAGTCTAAACCCAGTTCAAATAGTATTATAAGTAGTTTGCCATGGCAGAAATGGGTCAGCATTTCACAGCTGTTGCAATGTTACTTTCCAATTTTGCAGACAGTGTTCACACATAAACCGCAGATTAATTTCTGATCAAAAAATATTGAAGCATTTTTGTGATGTGCAAGCTAATATCAATCATAATTATGGTTATTTAAGGCCACTTAAAAAAGTATCCTGGTTTATTATCAAAGTTTTCAGTGTGAGGAGTGCTTTTTTATCATACTTTTTGTCTTGGTTTTAGGTCCAGTAAATCTACACTTCTAACTATAACTACCACTTTAAGTTTTGATATGGTCCATAATACTATTATTATCTATTACTTGTGTATATTTTTACTGTACTCAGTTTGACAAAATGCCACCAACCGAGTTGCTTGTCACTCTGTTTATTATTTTGCAAAAGGGAAAAAACACAGTCTTCTCAATTTTTTCCTCATGTATTTCTTTTATTTAAAAATAAAAAAAAGTCAATGCACTATAGCTAGCAAAAATCAGTTCATGCGCTGATGTTAAACCAAAATAATTTTTTAAGTGGCCTAAACTAACTAAAAAGTTGATAGAAACCAAAACGCTTCCCAGTTTAAAATTTGTGGGTGGTAATATTTCAAACATTGATCTATCATCTTAGTCAGGATGTCAGCACACGAAAAATTCCAATGGTAAAGATTGTCACATTGTTCTCATTCACCCATACACTGGTCTAGTTTTTGTATTTCTGTGTTTTCAAATAATTCTAAACATTCAAATTTATCTTTAGTATTTACTGTGTATCACACCATCGTTATAATATTGAAATGATAATAGAAAAATAGTAAGAAACTGATAAGTAAAAACTAGTAAGAAAAGAAGTTATACTAGATTATAGTACAACTATAAACTTACATTAATAGTATAGTCGTATTACTGTTGAAGCAACACTCACCGTGGAGAAGTCATTAAAATGTTTTTTTTTATATTTATATTTTATTACATGTTATTTTATGACCTCAAAGGTTTTGTGTTCTCTTTATCATAATGTCAATGACAACCACTTCATTTTAAAGTGCACATAAAGTCAAAAATTGTGTTACTTCAGTGGATAGATGTTGCTAAATGAGGAATAGCAGTGAAAAAATTTTGTCAAAATCTTTTGTTTCTTTAGATATTAAAACATTTAAAGTTCTCAGCTGATGATGTTGTGTATGGTTAAAACAAATTTGCATTTTATTCAAATCTGCTGCCAGATATTAAAATATCTCAAAAACCATCAAAGATTTTGACAATTTTTTTTTCACTGCTATTCCTCATTCAGCAAGGTCTATCCACTGACTGAGGTAATATAATTTTTGACTTCATATGCACTTTATATTTAATGACTTTAAAGTCCCTATAAAGCTTTTTTTTTTTAATTTTTAGATGAAAACTAAAACCCATTAGTAAAAGTAATTTTTGAAAATAAAACAGTTTCTCACTGTTATAATTACATGATTATACTGCTGACATAGCAGGAGGCATGTGGCATAGCATGTGGCAGAGACATTATCTCAAAACATGGATTCTGCCTACAATAATCATAATAAAAACATTGTTATATCTTTAATCAACGGTCCTGAGTTATTCCCTTGAAATTGTTGGAGATAAAAATGTTATCTTTTTTTAATAGGAACGAAAATTTTTAAACAAAATCCACACAACTTACTGCTGCTAGGTCAAAGGTTAACCGTCCCCAGCCTGCATGGTCAAAATTTACATTCCAATCCTTTTTTGATTAAAAAGCATACGTAGATGCAGAAATTTTCTTTTGTCATTCAAATTCTGAGTTCATAGATGATGAAAGTTTTAATCTAGAAAGTAAAAAATAAGCTTATAGGGGCTTTAATTTAAAGAAAACAACTTAGTTGTTTTTATGAATTATTTAACTGTCAAAAGTGTATTTAACCTTGTTTGCATTATTAGAAGGTTTGTGTGTAGCTGTACAAAAATAGAATCTGCACATAAATTTTTTTCTTAGGATATAAAAGTGTATCCATGCAGTTAGCTATTAAATAGATTGAACTTGTTATTTGTATATTTGCGTCAATATCCATTTTAAGATTTATAACCATGTTACTAGCCTCCTTGTAACCATTATTACTGTGAGTCCATATTTTATTTCCAATTATAATTACAAGTTTCTGCTCCACTTCGAGGGGAAGCGAATCCAAACTGTCTGAACTAGCTGTAATTTGCAGACTTTCCCTTTTTTAAGGGACCGTTCTCTTCCCCTAGTTATTGTAATTATTCATCTTTGGACAAAGTCTTGTCGAAATGTTTCAACCAACAGCAAGAACAAGATGAATTTGAACCCACACATTCCTATCACATGGCAGGTGTTATAACTATTGTCTGAGTAATTGACGTAACTACAACTGAGGGGCCAGTAGTGCAAAAAATACAAAAACCTACAAAGTGACCATTCATTTTCTTTGTCCTTACAAGTAGATTCTGAAAATATCCTTTGCATTAACAAATTTTAAAATTTGTGATTTTGTTTTAAAAGTTTTTATAACTTTGATTTTTGAAAATTTAGCAGTATAAGGGTTAATATGTACACTCTGGAACAACCCTAGAATATGAAAAAGAGTGCGACCTGTACATTGACCCATAATTCCTAGTGTGCATATACACATTTAAAAATGCCCATAAATACATGTACACATAGTGAGATTCTAGACCTTAGATTCTAGACCTTGGCACACACAGTGCTGTTAGTACAAGGAAGAACAACCAATTGTTACCTTCCAGAGTTTATTTTAGTGATATAAGGTTCACAATGAATTGTAGTGAAATTTATAGCCGCTTCTTTTTCAGAATGGTCAATTACAATATTTTGCTGTGTATAAGTCGACCTTTTAACACCAAAAATTCGCTTCTAAAAATCGCACTCGTCTTATACACAGACCAAAACATGAAAATTGTTTTAATACCCCCTAAAACTCTATAAAAATGTTTAAAACCAGCATTTAGATTGAAAAGTACTTGAAGCAAGAAAGAATTTTGTGATCTTTAAAGTATACTGTGTACAAACAATTGATTAACGTAAAAAATGAAATGGCTAATAATTACTTCGCTCACTGTATAATTTGCATGTTGTTTTTTTAGTATTTCTTTCTTAAATTTTTGTTACAAACTTAGATTTTTTGGTAATAATTTTTACCTTACAAAATATTGAGATCAACTTATTTACGGGAACTCTAAAACTTGCACTTTTTTGGCTGCAAAATGGGGGGTTGACTTATACACAGTGTCGACTTATACACGGAAAAATATGGTAATGTCATAGAGAGTCACAGAAACTAAATTAAACTCTAGAACCCAGATATGGAAGACCTAAAAAACTTGCAGTTATTAATTATTCTCATGGTGAAAGGATATTTTTTCAACTAAGTCAGAGCATTATTGTTATTTCGCACTGTTCTCGTTCATAAATACAATAGCTGGTTTTGCTGTTTACTGTTTTGTGTATTCACCAGTTAAATAGAATGTGTTGGGAAAAGTCACGAAAATTTGTTACATAGAGAAATTGAGTATGAATCCTAGTTTTATTGCATTAACTTGAGCTGAGCATTCATGGTTTCACAAGTCGCTTAACTTGGGGAAAACTAGGGAGGTCGTCTAGTGCTACTTAAAACAGTAAAGTCACTGTTTATTGAAAAGTATGATAAGTAAAAAAAGAACAAGGATTTTAACTATTGACTGCTGATTAACAGAAGGCCTTTTATAAAAATCTTTAACAAATTGATGGGTCTAGTGAAAAGACAACTTAAGTGACTTTGTATGAAATGCTAAATTCTCTCAATGGTTATGAAGAGAAAATAGGGATGATGTAGGTAGAGTTGAGAGTCATTTAAATTGCTTTTGCACTACACCCTTCAATTGCCTATCTGAACTCCAGCTAAACCCACCCCCCCCCCTCCCCTCCCCATTTTCTCCTATGGTAAAGTTTATAGAAATTAATGCTTGGTAGTTTATTAGTCCAAGATTTGAGAGTTTTAACTGAGTACTCAAATGCAAGGGGTCTCCCACATAAAGCATTAGAGATGATGACTTTTATCACTTGGAAAGCTACTACACATCAACTCGGAATACCAAACAGTCACTGAATATCTCGCCTCGTGAGTCCATCCCACCAAAAACTAACACAAGTGTGAGGTTTACCTCTGGTTTATCAGTTGCAGCTCCTGCCCCTATGATGAGTTAAAAGAGTAAACAATAAATATTGGTAGCTAACTCATGATGGGCAGTGTAATTCGAGTCTGCAGGAAAAAAATGGGGATATCTCTATTCCAAAAATTTAGAGTAGGTGACTTAAGGCTGTTAGGGGAGGTGGTAAAGGATAGAGAGGATAAAGGCAAGAGAATTCAGGGGAAGGGGGGTCAAGAGAAGGGAGGCTCTTGAGGGGACACCAAAGGGAGAAGAGATCAAGCCGAGGAGGTGAAGAGCAGGCAGCTATGGAAAGGATAGATCAGGAGGAGGGGGTCTAGAGAAGAGTGGATTAAGGGGAGGTGGCATTTATATGGCCTTTACAGGATAGGATTTCATATTCACAAGTCTAAAGTCATGTTGGGTCTCTGGATATATTTAAATCACAAACTGTTGGTTAACCCTATCTAGCCCCGGGCTTTTTTGGGGGGTTGCAGCCGGGGGGGGGGAAGGGGAACAAATTCCACTCCCCCTTCTTAACTTTTTTACTGTTTATCCTAGAGTGATGATTTTTTGCACAAATGGTAATTGCCATAAGAACTACTTAATATTGGAGTTTGGTGTGATTAATTACTAATGATGTCATAATGACGTCATCGAAGATGTTTAGGCTCGTAGTTTTGTTATATTCAGTACAAAATGCAGACATTTATTAAACAACATGAAATAATGTCTTTTGCTAACTTAAATCACAACATTCTTTCAATTCCAAAATGTTATAACCCAAAAAAATTTTTTGTGTCGTATTGATGACGTCTTACATATAAACGTGTTTCTTTTATGTTTTTGTAGAAAGCTACAATACTGAATAAACCTGCTCTAAATGGATCTGAATTCAATACCTGAATAAATATCCACACTAACATGTTATTTACAAACGAAACTTTATGTGCAGGTTGAAAAGAATAGTAAAAAATAGAAATTTTGAAAAAAAATTAAAAATACCCATAGTGCATTTTGAAAATTGATTGGGAAGTTTGCTGTAAATCTTGAAAACAAAACCTAGGAATTCTTAAATTTGATTATGTCAAAATATAAATATGTTATTGCATTGTACATAAGCATCTAAAACAAGATGATTTTGAAAATGCAAAAAGCAGCCTTTGACTTTGTGGATGCCATGGCAACATAATTAGTGGAACACAACGAAAATATATCAAAAGATTTCCACTAAAATTTTAGGAGAAGTCATAAAATTTCAGCATCATACTGCCATGCATTCTAAAGTTATTCACAAAAATATACCTGGGGGGCAGATTCTGCCCCCCCCTCCCCCCCCTCCCCCAGGCTATATAGGGTTAATGGTGAGATGTATTGTTTCCTTGAGGAAATAACCAATAAAAGATTTATGATAGAATTTATTTGCACACTGTAGCTAGTACACTCAAACTTGTACAGGTCTTGCATTAATGATCTAACTCTATTTACCCAATGCTTTAGGAATGGTTACTGCACAGAGGGTGTGGTCCAAACGAGGGGTTGGAGGAGGACCGTCAGATACCACTCGACTCCATTTCTTGCTTTCTGTAACAAAGACAATACAAGACCATGTTTTCTTTCTTGCTAAACCCAAAAAATAAACACCTTGATTCTAATGAAACAAGGGTTGCTCAGTCCACTCACAAAATTAATAATATTAATCTGACTGTCGTGTTTTACCATCATAAACCTCAGCTAGATGCCACAGCTAAAATTTTACTCACAAACAAATTTGTAAGTTGCCTTGAAAGTTAGGAGGAATTTATCCTGACTGGTCTTAAAGTGCCTATGAAATGAAATATTTGGTTACCTCTGGATAGACCTTGCTAATGGTTATCTGGAACGCCTTCCTCAAATTGAAAATTGTCTGCATAATTATTGTTCCTAACTTGTACAAAATGGAATAGTGGTGAAAACATTTTGTCGAAATCTTTTATGGTTCTCAAGATATCAACATTTGATATTTTCAACTGATGTAACAAGTTCAGATTTTTTAAATATGCTATTAATCAATAAACTTTGGATGAGTTTAAGCCAATTTAATGTGGACTGATGATGTATCTCAAGGTGTTCTTCAGAATAGTCCAAGGGCTATTAAATGGCAGCAGATTTTTAAAAAAGGTGAAAATTTGTCTGTCACTCTTGTGACATGAAAGGGTTAAAGAGCATATGACTTGAGTACAGTTTTAATTTTCAATCTTCAAAAAGTACACTATGAAAAACATTGTTTTGCCAAGTTTGAGAAACATACGATGAAAGTATGCCAAGATATGGCGTGTTGAATTTTGAATTTTTTGTGCTAAAAGTGTCCCCTCCAAAAGCCAACAATAATTTATGATGTGACTGGTCACGTGGTCTCACCTCGGTCCATTTAGTATGGTGCCACGAAGTAATGAGATAATTTGATTTTAAAACATCCGTAACTGCTAGAGTTTTTAATAGAAACTCTATTAGTTGCAGATGTTTTAAAGTCGATTTTGGATGGACTGAGGTGAGATGCACATGACCTGTTGCGTCACATTGTTGGCTTTTGGAGGGGACACTTTTAGCAGGAAAAATTCAAAATTCTATGCATTGTATCTTGGTGTACTTTCATCGTATGTTTCTCAAACTTGGCAAATCAATGCTTTTTATGGTAAACTTTTTGAAAATTGACAAACTGATTTCATGTCATATGCTCTTTAAAATACTTGACATATGGCAAATTTAATCAAATTTACAGAAAGTTAATTTGCATTGTTCATTTAAAACCTTTTATAACTAATGACTACCTTATTTCTAGGTTCTCAATTTATTTTTTGGTCATTTTTATGATGAATGATTGTTTATTAATTTATTAACCAACCTGAGTCAAACACAAAGAAGTCATCCAATCCGTTACCAACTGAATCCATTCCACCAAAGATGTACATCTTCTTCCCAACTACAGCTGCTGCATGCGCTGTCCTGGCACCTGGAATATCTCCAGTGGTGTGCAGCTTGCTCCAGGAATTTAACTCTGTGATCAATATAAAATGCTGAAATATTGATTACAGTCATAGGGGGTACTCTGGTGTTAAAAGGGTAGGGATGACCGCCAGAAAAGTCCCCAGAACACCCTAAAAAATACCGAGGGACAAAATTATTTTTCTACTCTAAAATACACCTTTCAATTTTAAAATTACCCAAAAACTACCAACTTAAAGCTGAAGTTTATCCCACAACAGCTAGCGGTTGGTACTAAGTCCCTTCTGTTACACTTAACATAATGGGCAGTAAATATAGGCATTTGCATAATGGGACATTCTCCATTGAAGCACTTTTGTCTTAACTTCTTATCAGTATGCACGTTTACTAAAATACAGGACTGAAAGCAGTTAAAAATAGCTTCATGCTTTTCAACCCTGAAAAATACCAGGCTCTTGGTTTAACACAGGATTTCTTTTAACAACCCCTAAAAAATACCGGACTGGCAATTTTAACCCCTAAAAAATATGACGGTCATACCTTACACTCCATTATTTGGCTTACCCCCTACCGGGATTAAAGTACAACACCTTGTTTTCACAGAGCTGGTATAGCAAAACCAGTGTTGGAGAAATTCAAACTAGGAGACTGCTGTAGGTGCCCAAAGGGAGGTCCAGGGCGACCTCCTCGAGAAACTAGTTAAAAAGTTGTTTTGTAATTGATGAAACAAGGGTAACCATTGATGATGAAAGCAAATTCTCCTAAGCTGACCAGTTAAACTACAAGTTTGGGCCCTAATGGGAGAATTTACCAACACAACATTTGTTGTGTTCAGGGCTGAAAGGATAAAATAAACGATCAACTTTTTTATTGACTTTACCAAGTCTCAAGACATAACAGCCAGGGCCCAGTTGTGCAAAAGACGATTCAAGGGTTAATTACCATGACAACCAACATGTTTTGTTAAGAGTTAATCCAGGTTTAAAGTTAATCGGCTTTCGAACAACTGGCCCCTGGTTGGTCCAGCTGAACCTTCACTCTGGGTCAAGTAAAATAACTTGGGAGAAGGAGCTGCCTTTTCCTTGACATCTGCAAATGGTTGGAACTTTGTGTCTTCTCAGAAAAGACAATAAGTCATAGGCCCTCCAAGTCCAATAATTGGGATTGTAAAACATGTTGGGTTCTTCAACTACCCAAGAGTAGTGAAGCTAAATACATAAATAGTTCAATAATACCCAAAGGTTCAAGAGATGCTACAGTTTTGATTTTATCATTTATTGTCAGTACCAGTTCAGATAAATCAAACTTTGAAGAAGATTTAGTGATATTTTTCCAATCTTTACTTTCCATGCCAACACACCTGTGTCAAACTTGTACAAATCACTATGTATTGTAGTTCCTTCCATTCCACCATGAACATAAATGTCTGTTCCCATAGTAACCATCACATGACCATGCCGAGGGGAAGGAGTTTCGCCTGTAGAGTTTAGCTGCAGCCAGCTGTTGCTCACTAACATGAGAAAGGAGCTTAATTTTAGAACTATAACCAGCTTCCCCTTCAAAACTCATGCAAAATCAATTTAAGGTGGTCGCACTGGCTATTTTTAAACAAGTTTCAGCTCAACCCTGTTTATGAACATGTTGGTTAGGAGAAAATGGGAAGTGATCAGACTTGTAAGCAAGCTACTGATAATGTGAAAAGCAAACTTCTCCTAAACTGGCAATATTAGTATATAGGTTCTAGTTGGGAGAATTTATTAACATGTCATTCGACAGGGTTATCACAAAACACAATCTTCATTTTTCTACCAAGACCAAAACAAAAGGGCCAACACCCTTCAATTTTCCCAGTGCCCTGTCAATTTTCTTGGCTCCCTGTCATTGTCCGCGCCTCAGCCTTATTATCATAAGGAAATTACAGTTAAAGTAACAAAAATTTTGATGTTACAACTCTAAGTTCTTGCGCAATTTAAATGATCAATCAACACAATGTAGTTCTAAATCAAATTTATCAGTCAGCAGTTTCTTTGCTTGTTGTAATAGTATTTATCTATAACTAACCAATCAGCATTAACAAATTGATTGCACAAATCAATCTCATTAATACTGAAGAATTCATTAATATTAATGATGAATTATGATATGCGAAATGGTACACTCTGTCATTTCTTTTAGTTATGTAGCTAGAACACCAATCTTGCTTACCAGCATCAAACACATGCATCTGCGTGTCAGTAACCGGATCTGGTCCACTGTGTCCTCCACAAAACACAAATAGCTTATCACCAATGCTTGCCATGGAGTGGCAAGTCCTTGGACAAGGGGGATTTCCTGTTACATCTGGTCTGCTCCAAGTTCCATTATCTGAAAGAAGATTTTATTTGATAATTTTTAACTTATTAAGGCAATTTTATTCAGCAACATAAAGGAAATCATTTAGTTTCTTTAAACTAAACACACACTAGAGAAAACAGCTGAGTTTTTTTCACTGTGAGGCAGAGAACTCAGCTAGTCCTTTTCAGTGTGACATATTTTAGGTGAGAATGTCACTCCATTTGGTGGTGCTTCAATTTTCTGTCATGTGTGATATTGGCATGCTGCCTCGCAAGGCAAAATTCTCATGAAAAACTTGCCATAGCCTAGAGCAACTGGCTGAGTTTTCCACCTGGGGGGGCCTTAGTTAGTGTCAGAGTTGCCTAGTTACAAAAAACAAAACAAGACCAACAAGTCACCTAATAAATTATACTTTTAATTACAACTTCTTTAACTACAGGCCTTGAAATCCTCAACATTAATGTAACAACTTGACAAACGATGCCCACTGCTTACTACCATAGTGCTCTTGAAAACATTTCAAATTTCAAGGCAAAACTTTGATTTATCTGTTTATCTGCTTTTCAAGTGGCTGAAAAATATTTGGGAAACAAAAGACCTCAATTAAGGTTTACAACTACTGCTAATAAACTAGTTTCGAACAGGACTTGTTGGACAATATGCCATTTGTATTTGATTCTTTTAAAAAGGTCTGGGCCTAAATTTATAGCCTTGACACTGCTGAAGAAGTTTCATGGGATCAAACAGGCCTATTAAATTTTTGAAAAATGCTGTGATGCCTGTTTCAATAAAACTTTTACAAAGTTGCAGTGCCTTTCAAAAAGGCCTGTTCCAGGTCTGTAACTATACAAAAGTTTCACTGTATCTTGTCTTTTGAGTAAAATATTTAAACTCTGAACATTGGTTTGGCTTTAAACAAGGTGAGTTTAACTTCAGCTCACCAGTATCTAGGATTTGAATGTCATTCAAGTTGTTTGTCTGCTGGGCTCCACCAAAGACAATGATGTGGTTTGGTTTGCTCTCAGAAACAAATGCCGAGTGTTCATATCGAGCAACCAGACCTTCCCATTCAGGCTCCAACCACTCAAATTTTTCTATATTCATGAAAAAAAGATTGATTAAGATCTGAAACTTAATATAATATACAGGGCCTGGTTGTACGAAACCTGAATAAGCTAACCGCCAAATAAGTGCTCAATATTAAATTTTCAGCAGTAAAACTATAATGAAAGTTGTTTCACACCATTTTACCCATTATTTTAGGAGTCTTCTGCTAACTTAACAAACTGGGATTGAGAAACCAACAAAGAGTCAAACAATCTTTGACGACAATTAGCTTTTATCAAGTTGATAGTAGCAGATAGCTTATAAAGGCTTTGCGCAACCTGAGCCAGGATGATAAGTTTAAGGTACATACAAGCATAACTCAGTTGAGCTAGGGGGTGCCCAGTTTAATATCCGTAAAACAGAGCTTTGATGTAAGAGAAACTTTAATGTAAACAAAACAACATTGTAAAATTTTACCAACAACCATTTAAGGAGATAACGTTTGACCCCTGACCCCAAACCGTATGTATTGATCACACAATATTGCAACCCGACTCTCCCAATAGGACCAATATCCCATCTCACAGATTGGTGTTCACGCCTTCGGTGCAAGCGTCCTATCAGTAACAAGCACCACGTTTCGGCCGTTTCAGACTAGGGGCCCTAGAAGTATCGTTTAAACAAACTGACCTAAATCTAAGATGAAGACGTCATCAAAAGCGCCATCTGGGTTGGCACCGCCGATGATAAACACACGCGCCGGCTGACCGTTCTGGGAATTGTGTGCTACAAATGTGCAAGTATGACCCACTAGCAAGCTTGGCCCTTCTCCCTCTGGCGAGAGAGCATACCAAAGGTTTGGCTTTGGCGTGTCTTGGCGATCGAGTATAGGTTGCAACTCCATAAGAGCAAAACTTTTCCGGGTCAACCAGCCGTCACATCTTTCATTTCTTCCGCCTTTTTAGTGTTTATGAGCCTGCCATTCCAGCTGTTTCACGAACGAGTTCATGCGCAATCATGCATTTCAGTCCCAGTCTCCCATTTAGGGAAATAAACAAAAATGGCGGTCACACAGGAAGAATTAATCTTCACTGTTGGTTATGTTCTTTTCGCGTTGTGCTTCGTCGCACCACCAAAGGAGTTTGTAAGTGCTGGTCTAACGGTACAGAATATGCTAGCGAGCCAGCTGGGCAGTGAAGATGTCGATTTTGTGCGATATCACCTTCGACGTACTGTGGTCACTCTGTTTCTTCATTCTCTGTTGCCGTTAGGTCAGTTGTTTGTACACGTTTACAAACTGTGTTCGAAAAAATATTATTTAAAGATAAACCAAGTGATGGGCTAGACTGCAGATAACCCCGCTCTCATAATTCTGTCTTTGTAGCCAGTGGCTACGGCTACGTAGTGGCTACGACATCTACGTCGCAAAAGACATAAGTCATAACTTAAAGTAGTAATTTGAAGATATTTTTCACCACGTAGCCACTTCGCAGAGATACTTCGTTCTATTATAAGACACAAGTAGGGCTGAATTTCCGTATTCACCCATACTTAATTATGCATACAAAGCTGTTGATCTTCAGACCAAATATAGGAGATAAACCTCGCTTTACGAGCAACCAAAAATTCTCGAAATCACAGTTAGGGTTAGGAGATAATGGTTGGGGTAAGGATTATTAATCTTTTAATTCCCGAAATGAAAATGTGGAGTTTGGCTACCATAAGCTGCATGAAAATATGAATTTTGGCAACCATTACTGTATACATAAATAAATTTGTAAGTATGGGTGAGTAGGGAAATTTTACTACATATAGACCTATACTTAATTTTCCACTCTTAGCCGTACAGAGATACTTCATTCTATTAGTATTCTATCTAGTGAATTAGTCAAAACCCACTAGCCAAAACTACATTTCAACTAGCCTTTGGCTAGTAGTAATTTGAAGATATTTTTCACCACGTAGCCACTTCACAGAGATATTTCATTCTATTATAAGACACAAGTAGGGCTGAATTTCCGTATTCAACCATACTTAATTATGCATACAAAGCTGTTGATCTTCAGACCAAATATAGGAGATAAACCTCGCTGAGGTTTATTCTTCAGACCAAATATAGGAGATAAACCTCAAGCCTTTGGCTAGTTGGCTACCATTAGTCTCGAGCCCTGGTAGCCATAGCCACATTCAATAAAAAAATCTGTTTGCGGTGTGGGGTATTCTGTAGTTGCACCAAATGGTTCTCAGTTTCTTACTTTTAAATTTCAAAGTACTCATTGTCAGTAAATTTTTCTAAAGGTAATTAAGATTGATCTAGGAATTAATGAAACAAGGGAACTGAAGGTAAAAAGTGAAATTCTCCCAAACTGATTACAAGAAAAGTATGAAGCTTGGTTGGGAGAATTAACAGGGTTCGTACGCACGCCACCTGGAAATCCTTAAATTTGGGAAATTTTGGTTCCAGGCCTGGAATTCCTTGAAAAATGTCTTTTTAAGAGCAACCTGGAAAAATCCTTGAATTTTAAGTTTGTGCTCAACGTAGTGTAATTTGTGCCGATAGAATTGGTCCAAGTGTGTTTTCTGGAAGAAATTTCATATTTTTGTGCTCAAATTGACTTTTTCTTACTCCCTCTCTTATATATCGAGATCATGAAAAATTTCAGCACACTTTGAAATTACCTTGGAAAAGTCCTGTAATTTTGTTTTAAGCAAAGGGGATGAACCCTGATTAACCAACATGGCATTACCATCATGTTCAGGACTGTAAGGGTTTTACTGACATCACTTTTTACTTCCTCTTTAGGCTACTACACAGGGCTGGGTTTAATGTCTCCTAGGTTGTTACTGTTCAATCTTGGGAGGGCAGGATTCATGTCAAGTATTTTCCTTCTGGTTTGCATTAGTACAGCTCTCATTGGACTAATAACTGCTCGATACTGGTCTTGGAACAACTGGTAAGATACAGTAAAAAATGTACTGTTTTGCAAGTTATTTATTAAGTGACATCTAACTACTTAGTAAATACACTACTCATACAAAATAAGACATTTATTTTAACTCAAGATGAAAAGTAAGGTTCTCCAAATATTGTTCAATGAAAAGTATATGCTCTATTTGGGAGAATTTACCAATACAACTGGGACTGAATTGAAATTAAAAAGATTATGAATTGTAAAAGGGGAAATTATATATTGAATGGTACCAATAAAATACTACTGTTAAGTGGGTCCCACAAAATATTGATGTAGTCAGAAAGCCAGGATCTGTATGAATTCATTATCACTCTTTTTTTAAAGGTCATCATTGGTACTTAATAATAAAGTTGTCATTCTGCAATGCACAGAGTTTTGATTGACGACAAAGTCTTGATTGTGCTCCTGTTTAAGGGTCATGTATGATAGCTAAATACAAAGTTGTGAGACTCATAAAATCTTCATAGAGACATAACTCATACTTTCACAATACTTCAATTACATTTTCTTACAGTAGAAATACAGTTAGTACTAGACAGTTTAAAATGAAATATATGCATAGCCAAAATTTAGTTGTTTGAGTTATGAATTTAACATGATAATAATCAAAGTGTTTTCGTTTTTGGCTAGATAAGATATTTTCGATGAAATAATTTTCAAACAATTAAGAAAAAATGTGAATCTTACTTGTTATTCTTGAAAATAATTCAATATGTAAATCTTTAAAAAGAGTGCTCACTTTATACCAAATAATATACAAGTTATTTTAGACCGTGATTTACTTATTTTTAGGCAGTGATTACAGACAAAAGTTCATTGTAGTTTTTTTTTATTAAGACTTGAAGATGAAATTGAAAAAGGCTAAAATTAATTATTGCTGTTTACTTTTTTCTCAAGGGGTAACCACCCATTTGCTCGTGTTTTGGCAAAGCATGGTGGAACTTGGAGGGCTGTTGCTTCATCTGTAAACATAGAATTTCGCCGAATAACAAAGTTCTCTTCTATAATTGGTGGGACTAGTATTTACATTACTGACTCCTGGATCATTAAATGTTCCACCTATAGAGTGGACATCGCCCATCAACCAGACACTCATGTACATATTGTCAATGCTGAGGAACATGACATATATAATTTATCACATGAAACAACTGTTGCAGTTCAGTTCTTGAACATTCAGGTCAACAGCATTAACTCTGCTGTAAAACCCTTCATCATTAGACTCAATTCCACTGATTATGGCGACTTGCGAGAGAAACTTCAAGCACCAATCAGAAATGCGAGGAATGTGTTGATACATCAGTCTCTAAGTGATCGCTTTATTGAGGCATTTAGACAGCAAGTGGAGCAAAATGAAAGATATGTACTGCCACAAGAGATGGAGGTAGCCAAAATATACTTGTGCATGGATAGTATGATTTTATTATAGTTATTATTATTATTAAACTATTTAACTAATATAGCTAGATAACCTAATGATTTCTGCTGGTCAGCACATGCCAAAAAAGTTTAATAAGAAAAAGTACACAGTGACATAATTCTGAAGGCCAATTTTCAAGTTGAGACAGGGCTAAGGAGATCTATTAATTATGTTACTAGATAATTGTACAAAGTCATAACCTTTATGACATGTTAAAATTTTTGCCTGGTGGTCTTGAGTTACCAGAAATGCTCTTTGTTTTTTTTGTAACAATAAATAGTGAGTGGCATGTAACAAGTTGGTAAATACTGAATCAAAGAACATCAATTTGAAACTGATCATGACAGGGTTAATTTGTAGTTTTTGCAAATTAAAAGTATCTTTTAGTTTTAATCTGCATTGAGACCATTCATTACCTTAATATCTTGTTGAACATATAAAATCAGAGGATGATGTTCACCCATGAGTATTTTTAGCAATATGAAAAACAAGACTTGTATCCAAATAATTGTTAATTATTGTTAATAAAAGTCATTTAGAAGTTATTAATTAGTTTAAGCCATCAGCTATTGTACTGTAAGCAGATGATTAATGAAAGATTGCAGCAGTTCCCAACAGCACAAAATTAATACTCAAACACATTCCCTCTGATTCGTCATCACTGAAACTGAAATTAAAGTAAAATGCTTTATAACTCTGAAATAGGTGCATCCTTACTAGTATTAACTACAGGGCCACTTAGAAGCTATTCCAGGCTTTTTTTTAGCTTTTTAGAACTCAAAGTCCCATTCAAGGTTTGCCACCAGTGACCTTACATTTAATGTCCTTATCAAAAACATTGGAAGATCTAACCATTTGCTGATGTTGAAGCATTTAGCATCTTCTCCTCAGTTTTTTCAAGTCTGTACACATGTAAGGTGCAGCCAGGAATTTGATCTAGGCTTTCTGCATGGCTGACTAGTGCCTTATCATCTGGGCTAACCTTTATGCCTGCTAATTTCTTTTTAAAGCAAATGGCAGTTTGGGATATATAGGAGTCAGTTCAATTTTCCCCATCATTAACTTTCTTCAACAATCTTTTAAGTCATCCCATTGTTCTATAAATTATACTTACTAAAAATGAATTATCACTCACTGAATACTTCATAGCATGAAACAATGTTCAGCCATATTGCATGGCCTTCTTCAGGGTTCTGCAGAATCAACTTACTAAGACCAATGATACAAGTGTCACGTGATAGCTGACTCGATAATAAGGTACTGCAAATAAAAAAGAGTGGAATGAGACCAAGGTTATAGTTTCAATACATACTAAGGTGACACATCTGTTTTAATGGAGAAGCGGGAAAACAACAGGTTCCTTTTCATTTGATTAATTATTTAGACCCCAACATCAAGTTCACACAGGAGCAATGCACGAACAACTTATTGCCCTTCCTCCACTATCTGGTAAAAATAAACAGCAGTGGATCTGTGTCTACAAGCATGTTTTGCAAGCCAACTCACGCTGATCAATATCTCTAGTTCAGTTATCATACACAAGCTGGACAAGATCCATACACAGCGTTAAGAGCAAATACCTTGATTCGCAAACCAAATGAGATACAGAAAGAGAAAGAAAATGTCAGGAAAGCATTAAAACTGCGTGGTTACCCAAACTGGGACTTTTACAAAGCAAGTTTGCAGCAACAAGAATATTGACAGGGACAGAACAGAGGGCTGGACTGAATGGTTCAAAAAACACCCAGATTACCATCCTGTATGTTGCCAGCATCTCTGGCAACATCAAGTTGACATTCCAAACGTTTTGTAACTCAACCTTGTTCAAGCTTTGCATCACCCTGAGACAGAAATTTAAGAAGTGAAAGACAAGCCTGACAAAGAGAAAATCTCCCATATTGTTTATATGGGATTAAGTGAGAATCAATGAATTGCATTGAAACATACAATTGGCAAACTAAACAAGCACTGCTATGAGAACAGGGCAGCACAAAAGGCCAAGTACAACCAAGGCTCAGGTTTCACCTAATTTCAGTCATTTATGAAGCTCAGGCCACTCTTTTGATTATGACGGTGTGAAAGTCCTTGATAGGAGGAATATTGGTTGGGATGTGGTGTTATTGTAAAGGAAGCTTTGAGGAAAAGAGTAGAGGGCCCTTTGCTCAACAAGAAAGATGGTTTTGCAGTTAGTGTTATTGCATGTGTGGGATTGTGCTTTACAGGACATAGCGGGTCAGCTGTCACATAGCACTTGCATAGTCAAAGTCCAAGCTGTAACTCAGCAGAAACTCTTAAGAAGTTAAGACCGCATGATACAGACCACGTGAATTTGCAGTCAAAATTGATATCGTTTCAAGCTATGAATATTAACTCTCTTCATTTTGAAGTTTGCCACATTCTCAAACTTGGACAAGAATAAAAACTATAGAATTTGATATAATTATTTTGTAAAGCTATCATTGAAATGACTACCAGTGTTTATTCTCATAGGACCCAGAACCTTGCATTGGATGTATGCAGCATGCTGCAAATGTCAAACTTCAAAAATTATGTGCCCCGTCAGAGGAGGGAGAATGTGTTTCCTGCTTTTGTCGACCAATGTGGTGTCTGGAGTGCATGGGAAAGTGGTTTGCAAGCAGACAGGATCAGCAGCGACCAGATGTGTGGATGTCTAGCACATCACCTTGTCCAACTTGCAGATCAAGATTCTGTATGATAGATGTCTGTTTGGTGCGCAGATGATGTACACTTGAATATTATGACTAAATTATAAATTATTTTACCAGAAAACTAAAAGTAAGATTGTTATTGCATTTAGAAATCATCATGTCAATGTTAGAGTAGAAAATGGAGATGATGATGATGGTTAGTGATGATAATGATCATTTGACTTGTAAAAGTATACATGGTGATGGAAGGTGGGGTTATTAGGAATGATGTCTTTGGTATCTGTGTTGACATTTAGTGATTGGAGCCATGGTAACAGTAATAATCATGGTGATATGTCAGGCTGTCTGAACATTCTTTTACATTAAAGATTGTAAAGTATTATGATATTGTGTTGTTCTTTAATCTGGCATAAGATGCCAGAAAAGAAGATAACACTATTCAAAGATAGATCAGTTATTGGTTTTAATAGCTAAAACTAGTCTTATACAACTTCTGTTGAGAAAGTCTCTTCTCAACTTCACTCACAATCTAAGACACTCTCCAAACTCTGAATCACAAGCTGGTTTATTCACTTCTATCCCCTTCAACAGATACAATGTTCTCCCCTTTTCGAGGGTTTCTCTCGAGTGTCATGACTTTCAGCAGTATTCCTTAGTTAACTAATAACTCAACTATAATATTAAAATAGCGACAACTTCCAGAACTGAACTTCCAGAACAACTTCTATATACTTTCCCTAAAATATACAATGACTGGCCTATATTAAAAGGAATTAAGTCAAGGGTGTTTGCATTTACTTGATATGCAATGTTCAAAACATATATTATATATGTAGTAATACCTGGACACTGTAACTGTTAATTTAGAGATGATCAGGGGGAAAGAGAAGGGTAACTTTAGCCAAAGTTTTCCTACAAATATTTTTGATATTGATACAGAATTGTTACCTGTTTAGGGCATTTTCCCAGTTATCAGTATAAAAATGCCCTAAAAATTAGCAATAGTTTTAAAAGAGAGCTCCGGTTTAACAGTAGACTTCAAGTTTGAACAACTGTATTGGCTTGTATGTTGCTCCTACTGTATCAACTGTTCTGCAGTGTTGTTGTGTTGCATTTGATGACTTTGAGTAGCAGTCCCGCAGTAGAACTTTGTGTTGCTTGCACTGGTGCCATTGTGGTTATGTTTTTATAATTACCCTCCCTAAGGCATTTGTAAGGTACGTAATGTCTAAAAACTCGTGCCAGTAGCAGATTGGAAGTAAGCCAGTACTAGGGATTGTGGGCAAATATACAGGTTTCCATCTTTTTGAGAATGACCAATTGAACTCTTGCTGCATCTGACCACACGATCAGCAGAAAAATTGAATGTTGTAGGGCAAGTGGATAAGTCTTGTAAAAAGAACAGTAGTATAGTACTAGTTTAGG
>JAOBRD020324490.1:0-21371 GCA_027575215.2 Hydrozoanthus sils | reverse complement strand
ATCGTAAAAGCCCTTCGAAAACAAAAACAAAGAGCTATAGAAGCAGTTTCTACAAAAGAACGAGCAGTTCAAATGATGAAATTAGTTTTATTCAGCTTGTACGTGTTAATTTTACCAGGCACAGCCAAAGAGATCAGAACTGCTCCAGTGTTTGAAGAACTATACGATTCTGAGTTTCAGCAGTTTCCTGGAAAAAAGGACAAACACTACATTTTGTGACCACAAGACAGGACGGTTGTGCTACATTTCAATGAGTTTAAGAACAGGCAAACGTTTGCTGCAGACATCACTGCAATTTGGACTTTGTGACACTAAACTACACGTAAAAGATCTATTAATGTCATATCTGAGACACAATGTGTCTCAAACTATTTTTTGGTACTGATCAGAAACTGTTACTTAGAAAACTATATAAACTCTTGTAAGCCCGGACTTCTTTGGGTTGATTCTTTCACAAGAATAAAGCGATTCCCATAACCTCAGAAACGTCAAGCGAATGCTCCGCCTAAAGAGACATCAATTCTCTTTTACAAGTGATGTGAACACGAATTTCTCTTCTTCCTCCTCGTGAGGAGTAAGACCTAACACATTTATGTCAAACTTACCCAAAACGAAAAGTGTGGGTACACAAACCGCTCCTCATCAACTTCGAGGTAATTGGAATGCTTGGTAGACCAGTTCGTCCAAACAGTCTTGCAAATCTGTAGAAGAGAAGGCAGGAAAATGTGAAAATATACGAACTTTTCCTGCTGGATATTTTTACGAAAAATGGAAAAATTCCTTTCCAGATTATTACAGATGCAACCCCCAATCAGGGTTCTGGTGCTAAACAGGGTTTTATTTCTTCTATTTGTTTGTAAACTTCTGATGTTAATATATTCTGTTCTTAGATTCATATGTTCACCTAGTTAATCTACATGCTTTTTGATTCAGTCTATGAGTACACCTTTACGTTGATTTTGTTGATGCCTTGGTAGATTATTTCCTTGCTCGTGCAATAGGTTTAATCTTAGTTTCAGAATTCTTTCAAGCTACTCACTCGATTTAAGTCAAAGAAATTGGCCAAAGGCCATAAATTTATGACAGAACATGTGCTTTGAAAGAGCCTTCACAAGCACAAGGTGTGGCACAGCCAGGATTGATTTCTCCACAATCTCCTTCAGACTCCTCAGCCAGTTCCATTAGCTCTTACAACTCCCATAGTAAAATTGAATTAATTACCTTTCCTGAAGCAACACTTTCACCAAAAATGTTAACCAAAGACATAAAAACTATCACAGAAGCATTGCAAAAAGTTCAAGTGTCTTTTGCAGAGGCTCATGAATTGAAAGTTTAGCAGCAGCACAAGAGTCGCCTGAACAGAGTACCGACACTGTGAACTTAAGGGGTGGTATCCGATTTCCATATTTCAAGGAGGCGAAAGCGAGAATGTACGCAATTTTTTTTTTACATAAATCTGAAGCTGTGGCTAAATTTTGCAACTGGTCTCACGACAAGATGAGTTTAACACTGCCTTTATATTTGCAATCTTTTGGCTAAACAATTTGTCTGCAGAAGGGAAAAAAACTTATCAGGCTCTAAAACTAGCACTTGTAAAACAGTTTGATTCTAGTGCAAGCCACTGGCGTATGCAGCAAAGGTTTGACCAACGTCAGCAGGGAACACATCAAACAGTGACAAATTATATTGCTGCCATACGCAAAGCATGCTATTGCATTAAGTTACTTAGGAATAAGTATTCAATATCTTCATTAGGGCCTGAGATTAAGGACATTTTCAAACGTCTGAGAAACTTTTGGAGTAGGAGTCACAATCTCCAATCCGGAATTCCCCAATAACTGTTGCAATATTTGAAACCGCCAAGTTACTATTGCTTTTGTTTAACACTCATCTTTAGCATTGGTTATTATTTACAAGTTACCTCGAGTATCCAAAATGCAATGAGCTAACAGTCGCCCCCTTTCAGTTCAAAGATGAAAATCTCGTGGAAAGCTTCCTTGACTCTTAACAGGTGAGTAAACATTTCATTTCGTACAGCAATTCTATTTTATCGCAAATCGACTCAAAAACCCATGACATGAACAACTAATTTTGGAGTAAAATCGTTGTCTGTTGTCTTCAAAATCATACTTCTCACGTTTCAAATGTTGGTCTTCCAGTCTCATTTTACATCATTTCTGTTATTGAGGGGGTAATTTGTAACCTTAACTGATACATTTTTTCCACCTTTTATGAGACACGGATATTACATCCTGCCACCTGTGGAAATTATGTTTCCTTTTTCTTGTACGCAGTCAAATACATCCATCGCAAAAAGGGACCAACCTATGATGTAAAGACAATCGCGCAACTTAAAAGGACGTAAGTTTCCTCCAAAGAGAGAGGGAAACTTGCTAAGACCTCACAGGCACGAGCAAATGGAATCTTGGGCGAATTGGTAAGTCAGACCATTCTATGGACTGTTTTAAGCCCAGTTTAACACGATTCAGTGGTTATTATCAAAGAATACATTGCCATCTTTCTTTCATCGGGGTTTGCTTGATCGACTCTTACCTCTTTCTGTCAACGTCTCGATAAATTAAAATGTTAATGAAACTGCGCAATTATTGTATATAAACTCCCTAGGAATATACAGGATGTTCCGACGTAAAGATCCATTCAGAGCGAGGTAAAAACAACGTTTACTGGTTTGGTATAGAGTAGCAGTAATAGTTATATCCTAATAACAGCTTTCCTCCAATTGAATTCTCTTATAAGAGGAGACATCGTAAAAGCCCTTGGAAAACAAAAACAAGAGCTATAGAAGCAGTTTCTACAAAAGAACGAGCAGTTCAAATGATGAGTTTAGTTTTATTCCACCAGGCAGGGCCAAACAGATCAGAACTGCTCGAGTGTTTGAAGAACTATACGATTTTGAGTTTCAGCGGTTTCCTGGAAAGGACAAAAACTATGTTGTACTGAAAAAAGTCGGGAGGGTTGTGCTACACCTTGATGAGTTTAAGAACAGGCGAACGTTTGGTGCAGAGATCACTGTTTTCGAGGTACACAAAAAATACAACTATCGATAATTTGATTTTTGACGCAGTATCTAATCTCGGTATATATTGATGGTAACAACAACAATACCATAATGATTGTATTTGTAGTAATGATAATTCAATAGAGAAATGTTTTAAGACGAAAAGTACTTTAATTCATTATTTAAATTTCGTACATTGAAAATCATTGCAGGATTCGTTATTTATGCAGTAATACTAGAGATTTCTTTGTTAAATGGCGTAATCGTTCAAGCTTAAACTATGGTCAGACCGTTTATGGTACTATTCTCTGTGTTTTTCAATACATAGGTCGATGTTACAATCAATAAAAATATTCATAGTTATGTTCGCTGCCACAGACATTGCCTGATCACGGCTAGCCAGCACAACTTCATGATCGTGGTAAGTACAACTACTTAGTTGTTGTGAAAATCTTGGGGTGTTTTTAGCTTGAAGTTAACTCATGAGTACAATTGAAAAATCTGGGTTTTCAACATTAGGGTTTGAAACTAATATAATGGGCTTATTCAGAAACCCTAAGCAATTTGTTTTTCAATCAAATCCTATCACTATTACTGCTACTGCTTTCTAACTTCACTTTTTTAAAATTTTGATACGATTTGATGTTCTGTCAAAACTACTTTCCTTTTTTCTTAAAGCACAAATGGGCTCCCATTTTCTGCCTCTGGATTTACGCAGGCATTACAAAAGCTCTTCAAAGACCTCCTCGGATTAACAATTGGCGTCCGTTTGTGGTGCTCATTTTTCATTACTCACGCTTTTGGAAAATGCTCAGTAAATAAACATTAATGTATATGTATGGTCAAGCTTAAATGTTTTTCCCTTTTCCTTTCGTGGTGGGCAACTGTAGTAGAAATGCGCTTGTCGGCATTAAGGAACTTGTACAGTGACTGTTTTATTCAAAATAGTTTTATTTGGAGGCTTTTGCATTGACAGTACTTTTCAAAGACTGGTCATGATGTTAGGCCACGTACAACATCAAAACAATGGAGGCATAACTCTACTTTGGTAAAAAAATGTTAGTGATTCGAAGTTGAAAAATTTGTATAAGCTTCGTTTAGATGGAGAAAAATAAAGGAACAACCCGAATCGCTTATTCGTATAAAAGTCTTGCCAACTAGTGAAGTTCACAAGTTAGAATTAAAAACAGATGCGAAAGAAGTACATAGAGCTGCCGATTTTTGGCTTTAGACTTGGAACCGCATCGTGCCGTTACAATGTCCAGTAAATCGATCCTTGCTCACCATAGAGTCTCCAGTAGCTCAGTGCTTAGACCATCCGACTAGAACACGGAGGGTTGTGGGTTCAATTCCCATCTGGGGCTCGGATTTTTTTCCGAGTTTCTCCTTGTCTTTAATATCATTTAACTATTGGTTCATCGTTTATATAATGCCTTTATTGCCAAAAAAGATGATGGCCGAAGGGAAATAAAGCTATTATTATTGTTATAAGTTATCATTATAACAATTATCACAATTGTGGTTTTTCAGGCTGTCAAGATCTCTTCAAAATCTCTTTAAGATCTCTTCTTCACTGCAATTGAAATTAAATTCGCACAGTGGAAATCTTTTGCCATTCAGCATGCCAAAAGTCTGATTCACTCTGAATGTCCCAGTCGTCGTCTTAACAAACTAGTTGAATCTAACTCTAAATATTAGCTTTCTTGGTCCATTTGTTCTTGTTGTTCTACACTGAATCAACTCTATTATATATAACTATTTCATAAATATTGATGATGTTTTATTATTACGTGTTCCTTTAAAACGTTTTAAATTCGGGCTCCCTCTGGCTTTGAAGATGTAATGTTTAAAATAAACTAATGCTTTGCGTGGTTTATGGGATGGCACACGCTATAAGAAATTAAGGGATTTTTTTTTAGTGCAAACTAAACACCTGACCAAGCGGTTCTCATGGCAAAGAGCAGCTGGATAAATCTTATGAGAGAACTATCTAACGGCACGTTAGGAATGCTTGGGGAAGTTCTTGATAGACCTGTAGGTCAACCAACACCTGAAGATCCCACAAGCTAGACAGTGAGGCAGCTCACAGCAGGGGCACCGATGCCTTATAGAGCTGCAGCCACAACCACCACAATCACCTATTTACAATGTGAAACCTACACCAAATGTCTCGTTTGAAAGTACCGGAAACTTTTTCGTGTATGTCGACACTAGCACCTATAATTAACCTATTAATTAGCGATCTACAGTTATTAAACGTTTTAACTCACATGGACGTGAAAACTTTCAAGCATTGTGCATTATTTTTAGACATTTTTATTTTTAACATAAAGCATAAGCTTGCAAGCTAATCTTTTAGTTTTCGTATTTGACTTTTAGCGATTCATGTGTGAAAACATGCCTTAAGAGCTATCGGAAATGATTTTTGTACAGCCAATAAGTTTTACGGGAAAGTTAATCTGTCACGACCAATTTATCAAGCACCATAAATGCAGCATACCAAAGGTTTCGACGAAGAACATGTCCCCTTAAAAAATCTAGAAACTGCAGCCATAACGGCTAAGGAGACGCTGATCTGAACAGAACATCTTAAAGCCTGCTTTACTAGCAAACTGCAAAAATAAATGTATGACACTAAAGTAACCCTAGATGAATCTTGGGGTAGCAGAGAAATAGTGTACGTATGATGACGTTGTTGCCACTACCTCCATTCACACAGGACAAGTTGTGGAAATTGTGCTTTTGTCCAGCTTGTGCTCCCAGTGCACTTAAATAGAGGGAAAACGGTTGCGAGGGGAAATAACCAGAAAGGAGCACCTCACTTTATATTTTAACTATGAAGAGAACAGCTGTTTGAGCAATTATATGGAAGTGCTTCGGTAAGTTTTAGTTTATTGTCTAACACTGATTGCTGTTTTGGTTTGTTATTTGGTCTGCTTTGATCTTTTTATGAATAAACGACTGTTTGTTGTATATACTTAACTTATGCTTTTCCAATTTAAACAAGATTCATTGTAGTCCAGCAAAACAGAGCAGCGAAAAAAAAACATTTTAAGGAGGATAACAAACATTGCGATAGATAAAATTGTAGTTCAAAGAATTAGTGATGTGAACAGAAACTAAAATTCAAAGAAAAGAGTCTGGCAATTTTGCGCGATTTTGAATTATTTCTTTGTATCACAGAAACTGCATCCCATTGAGAAGAAATAGTGAGGGGTATACGAGTTACCGGTACTTTACGTGGTAACTTAAAACCAAGTGGTCTCACTGTATAAAAGCGCTCTACTGAGCTTACTTTTGGTTTGGCCAATACTCTTTTTCTCAAAGTTTCGCCTCTACTGAGCTAAAAACTATAAATCTTTGCATTCTTAGATTTGTATGATAAAATCTTTTATCCGTAGCTCCCTTGGCGAAAATCCACTTTTCTGTACCTGCTCTTTGACTAAAGCCCTACAGCAAATTCCAATTATTAAGGGGTTTCAGCCGTGGTGAAGAGATTTAGAAGGAAACTGCAACAAGCTACCAGTCAACGTTAACAACTATTGCAGCAGTTTAGGCAAAATCACTTACTCCTGGTGGTAAGCTTCTTAAAAGTGAAGGGTATAGGAGTTGGGCATAAACTAAAAGCTGGAACGGAGTCCACATTTTCACGGTTGTTGCTACTTTACATAAGTTTAAACCTAGTGGCCCCACACGTAGAGAGGCGCTCAATGAAATTGGGCAAATTTTAAGAATCATTGACAATTGATTATTGACAATTTCTTCAAAGGTTATAAAGATTTGGGAGAAAAACATGAACCTCAATTGAGAAGAGGTTAGTTATTGGTTAACAACGCCAGAAAATGCAAAAAGGGCATTAAAACCTTATATTTGGTAAACACTTTTTTTCAAAGTTTTGCTTCTACTTAGCTTAAAACTCTAAATCATGGCATTTTTAGATTTGTATGACAAAATATTGAATCCATAGCTCCCTTGGCAAAAATCCATTTTCCTGTACCTGTGACTTGACTAAAGCCTTATAGCAAATGTCAACTATTAAGGAGTTTCAGCCATGGTGAAGAGACTTAGAAGGAAGTTGCAACAATCTATCAGTCAACCTTAAACAACTATTACAGCAGTTTAGACAAAGACCACTTCCTTGTGGCAGTAAGCTTCTTAAAAGTGAAGGGTATAGGAATCAGGGCATACACTAAAAGCTGGAACGGACTCCACATTTTCCCAGTTACCGGTACTTTACGTGGCAACGTTCAACCTTGGTGTCCCCACATGTATAAAGGAACTCAACAAAATTGAGCAAATTTCAAGAATTAATCATTAACAATCAATTATTGACAATTTATTTAAAGGAGATTTGAAAGTAAAAACAAGAACCTTGCTCAAGAAAAGGTAAGTTATTGGTTAACAGCAACAGAACGTGTAAAACATCAGTAAAACCTTTTGTTTGGTCAACACTTTCTTTCAAAGTTTCACTTCTACTAAGATTAAAACTCTACATCTTTGCATTCTTAGATTTGTATGATAAAATCTTTAATCCATAGCTCCCTTGGCCAAAATCCACTTTCCTACACCTGTGACTTGACTAAAGCCCTACAGCATGCTCCAAATATTAAGGGGTTTCAGCCCATGGTAAATTTCAATCTAGTGGCCCCACGTGTATAGAGGCGCTCAAAAAAACTGACCAAATTTCAAGAATTAATCAGTATTCAATCAATGCATTTTTTTAGATTTGTATGACAAAACCTTTTATTAATAGCTCCCTTGGCGAAAACCCACTTTCTTGTACCTGTAACTTGGCTAAAGCCCTACAGCAAACTCCAACTATTAAGGGGTTTCTGTCGTGGTGAAGAGACTCAGAAGGAAACTCCAACAACCTATTAATCAACCATAAACAACTATTGCAGTAGTTTAGACAAAAATCACTTCCTCGTTGCTGTAAGCTTCTTAAAAGTGAAGGGTATAGGAGCCAGGGCATAAAAAAAAAGTATACTAAAAGCTGGAACAGAGTCCACATTTTCACGGTTACCCGTACTTTATGTGGTAACTTTCAACCTTACTGGCCCCACATTACAGAGTCGCTTAACAACATTAACCGAATTTCAATAATTAATCATTGGCAATTAATTATTGGTAACTTATTCAAACGAGATTTGGGAGTAAAAAGAAGAACCTCGGTTGAGAAAAGCTACGCTATTGTTTAACAGCAACAGAACATGTAAAACATAAAGGAAAACCTTTTGTTTGATCAACACTTTCTTTCAAAGTTTCGCTTCTACTGAGCTTAAAACTCTAAATCAATGTATATTTTTAGATTTGTATGACAAAACGTTTTGTCAATAGCTCCCTTGGCGAAAATCCACTTTCCTGTACCTGTGACTTGACTAAAGCCCTACAGCAAACTCCAACTATTAAGGGGTTTCAGCCGTGGTGAAGAGACTTAGAAGGAAACTGCAACAAGCTATCAGTCAACCTTAAACCTGACTATTGGAGCAGTAAAGGCAAAGATCACTTGCTCGTGGCAGTAAGCTTCTTAAAAATGAAAAGTGTAAGAGTCAGGGCATAAACTATAAATGAAACGGAGTCCACATTTTCCCAATTACCCCTACTTTATGTCGTAACTTTCAACCTAGTGGCCCCAAATGTATAGAGGCACTCGACGAAAATGAGCAAATTGTAAGAATTAATCACTGACAATTAGTTATTAACATTTAGCAAATTTCAAAAATAAATCAGACAATTAATTATTGACACTTTATTCAAAGGTTAAATCGATTTGGAAGTAAAAACAGGAACCGCAGTTGTGAAAAGATTCGTTACTGGTTGACTGCAATAGAACATGTAAAACGTTACTAAAACTTTGTGTTTGCTCAACACTTTTTTCAGTTACTTTTCTCTTTTACTGAGCTAAAAACTATAAATCTTTGCATTCTTAGATTTGTATGATAAAATCTTTTATCCATAGCTCCCTGAGCGAAAATCCACTTTCCTGTACCTGCTCTTTGACTAAAACGCTACAGCAAGCTCCAATTATTAAGAGGTTTCAGCCGTGGTGAAGAGACTTAGAAGGAAACTGCAACAAGCTACCAGTTAAACAACCTTTGTTGCAGTATAGGCAATGATCACTTACTCCTGGTGGTAAGCTTCTTAAAAGTGAAGGGTATAGGAGTTGGGGCATAAACTAAAACTGGAACGGAGGCCACATTTTCATGGTTACTGCTACTTTACGTGATAACTTTAAACCTAGTGGCCAAAAACGTAAAGAGGCGCTCAATGAAATTGAGCAAATTCTAACGATCATTGACAATTAATTATTGACAATTTATTCAAAGGAGATATGAGAGCAAAAACAAGAACCTTGCTCAAGAAAAGGTAAGTTATTGGTTAACAGCAACAGAACATGTAAAACGTCATTAAAACCTTTTGTTTGCTCAACACTTTCTTTCAGAGTTTCACTTCTACTGAGCTAAAAACTATAAATCACTGCAAATTTAGATTTGTGATAAAATCTTGAATCCATAGCTCCATTGGCGAAAACCCACTTTCCTGTACCTGTTTTTTGACTAAAGCCCTACAGCAAGCTCCAATTATTAAGGGGTTTCAGCCGTAGTGAAGAGACTCAGAAGAAAGTTGCAAAAAGCTACCAGTCAACCATAAGCAACTATTGCAGCAGTTTAGGCAAAGATCACTTCCTCAACGCAGTAGACTTCTTAAAAGTGAAGGGTATAGGAACCAGGGCATAAAAATTATACTAAAAGCTGGAACAAAGTCCACATTTTCACGGTTACCCGTACTTTATGTGGTAACTTTCAACCTTAGTGGCCCCACATGTATAGAGATGCTCAATGAAACTGAGCAAATTTTTAAATTTTGACAATTAATTATTGACAATTTATTCAAAGGTTTAGAGGCGCTCAATGAAATAGAGCAAATTGTAAGAATTAACCATTAATATTTAGCAATATTTATTGACATTTTGTTCAAAGGTTAAAAAAGCTTTGGGAGTAAAAACATGAACCTTGGTCGAGAAAAGGTTAGTTGTTGGTTAACAACAACAGAAAGTGTAAAATGGGCAATAAAACCTTTTGTTTGGTAAACACTTTGTAACAAGTTACCAGTCAACTGTAAGTAACAAATGCAGCAGTTTTGGAAAAGATCACTTCCCCATGGCATTAAGCTTCTATTATTCTTCTATTCTATTGCACGTTATAATAAAGGTGATATTTGGCACACGAATAGGAAAAATGGTGTTTAACACAGTACCATCTTCCAGATATATTCAGGATTACCGAACTAAGAATGTAGACATTTTAAATTTAGGTTTCGTTTAATACTTCATCGTTGTATGCTGTTCAGACTCGAAAGGCAGCTGCAACAATCTACCAGTCAACCATAAGCAACTTCTTCAGCAGTTTAGGCAAAGGTCACTTCTTCCATTCTTCTATTCTATTGCATAGTATACCAGACATGATGTAGGAAAAATGGTGTTCTACATGGGGCCATCTTAACATATTCAAGATTACCCATCTAAAAAATGTAAACTTGTTTAGTTTATTGTGGACAACAGAGTTCTCTGTTCGAATCGATTGCAAAGTGAACTACACTAGGGCTGCCACTTACATGGTGCTCGTACTTTGATTAAATCTGATTTAGGCCTATTTTAAAACATAGTTTGCAAGTATTTGTATCCCGTCATTGAAAATTCCCAGAATATTTTTTTATCTTTCTTTCTAAAAGTATTATTCAATTATTTTTCAATTATTCTCATCAGATACACAATTTTCTACCTCATTTAAAGTCAAACCAAAAATAATTTATTGTTTCATATTTTTGAGTGTGCATTACTTCATACATGAATCCCATTCATTTCTCTATAAACTGTCATGTGAGCCAAAGTCTCTCAGTTTGTCCATGGAATGCCTTTGTAAATGTTTTGAAGGTCAAAGATCTTTTGAGTACTGAGGTCTGAAAATGTGGAGCGTGAATATCCCAAAGAAATTTCACTACACTCTGTCAAAAAAAATTTAGACCGAACTACACGAAGAAGTTTATACTATAAAGTTTTCAAAAATCTAATTTTTATATGAAATATATAAGTAGTTTTAACTGATGTATAGTTACTTTCTTTTTCTTAATAGCATTGTAAGTTTAATGGAAAAACCCGTTAGTAATAATAGTTTCCAACATTGTAATTATAATTTGAGGTTCAAACAAATATGCTGAAAGTGAGCTATAACAAAGGGGGAGCAATCATTTGGTGTAAACTGACGTACAGTTTAGCATTCTCTGAGGGCAGGACGTGGTTATGAAAGGTTGAGCACCTCCTGTAGTATTATGGACCTCCCTTGTTTATTTCAGCCTAACGACTATAGGCAAGTTGATGTCATCTTAGAAGCTTCGAAAGTTGAGGGTGATGAGGAAATAGCAGGAAACCGACTGCGAACTCAAGTGCGTATGAATGAACAATAGGAAGATATCAGACTTCAAATATAGATAAGTTACTACGTATTGCTGATACTGGTGTAAGCCATCTGGGCCCTTTGTGACATAAAATTGCTTTTACTTTAAGAACTCGAAGCATTGAAAATCAGATTATTCTAGCTGTTTGTATCAACCAAAAGAGATAATGCCGGATGGAAAGATTGATCACAAGTGGAACAGAGCACACAGTCTGTACGTCAAACTGACAAACAGTGATAATAAAAATGGTTATAAGGAGCAAACCCTTTTACTTGAAAATAATCTATAATGTATTTGTGCATTAGCTATTTTACTATCAAAACAGCAGACGATATTTATGGAACCAGTCAAAGCAACTAAGAAGTTCAAGAGGATTTGTCTGAATGGTCACGTAATACACAGTTAGGACTACAAGGTTCAAAAGCGGAACAGTTACACAGTGTGTTCCATTGATAGGGCTCTCTACCAAGTCAAGTAAAATACAAAAGTACACCTGAAGTGCCCAAACCCTGAGTTTTGTGAAAGTTCAACACTGCATGTTTGTAAAATTCCAAAAACCTTGCTGTTTGCTACAGGTTGGAGAAGCTCAGGTTTAGGATCTGACCAAATAAACAACTCGAGTTAAAGCTCGACACATAAAACATTGAAGCAAGGTTACAGTTGCAGTTTCATTTAAACCAATTTGTTCTGTTTATGTCATATAGTGAAAAAGTTAACTTTATATGTCAAGCACCCAACAAGGAAGAATGGTTACATAAAATGTAATTTCAAAATTAAGTAACTAGTTACATAAAATGTAATTTCAAAACCAAGTAACTAATGTTTAATCACATAAAGCCTTGATAATCTATTTTGTAAACCAAAACAAGGCTACAAACAAAAAGTTAAAATGAGTTCAGGTGTATTGTCACCAAGTTGGACAAGTTTGTATACTGCCGTATTTAGATACCTCTATTCAACGACTACCTCTATTATGCAATCATGGCTACCTTTTTGCTGTCACAAGTGTATTATTTTCATGGTTTATTACCTCCATTAAATGGCCAGCAATTGTCTTTCCAAGCACTTTTCAAGATAAACAGCTTTAAGAACCACTTTAGAACAAAACTTGTAAACTTCATTTACATTGGCATTGTATTTCAAAAACACGAAGGAAATTGCAACTCACACTCGGGCAACGTCATGCTTGACAAAAGCTGACTTGACCGCAGTCATGTAAAAAACCATTCTGCTGTGCTTATTGGCTATGTCTTTTTATTTTCAACCAGTCTTAATTGTACATGGAACTGAATGGATCTCAATTATACACATTTATTTACACTTATGTTGTTTGCTCTCATTTTGGTTTCGACAATTTCACTACACTTCTCTTCTAGGTGATGAGGCCATTTCCTGAAGAGATAGCACCCATTAATTGTCACATCTTGTACGAAAGCCTCTTCAAGAAGCACAGTGAGGAGTTTGACGCCCTCACAAAGGAGCTACTCGAGATACTGTATGCTCATCTGCTCCTAATTTTTTAGCACAAGGTGCTGACCATCTATCTTGTAGCAAAAGTGATCAACCCTCTGATGATCCCAAGACAAACATCAGCCAACCTAACTTTGTGCAGCTTGATATGCAGATGAGAGGAAAGCCATCTGCTCACACAGAAATGCACTAAAAACTGGTGATGTAAAACACTTTCGAGTTTTCAAAAAACAAAATTGCACTTGCTATTACAGTGATTATAGTATTGTATAAGTATTATAGTAATAATTTATTTTCTTTTTTGGGACTCTAGTTGTGTAAGTATTATAGTATTAATTTAATTCTTATCTCTTTTGGAACTGTAGTTCCCAGTAATCTCAAATATCAAGTTATAAATTAATTTGTAATTTTATCTGTCTTCTTTCCCCCAAATCTTGTAAATACTATAAAACTTAATGTTTGAATTGCAGGTGCAGAAAAACCCACTTCACCTTGTTTGTTTCTGCACCTCCTATCTAACTAAAAATGTAAATTAAATATTGGAAATCACTATTTTTCTAAATATATAGGAAATAAAGAACCTTTGAACAACAACATGACATCTTCATGGCTGAACGACTTGGCACCAAATGAGGAGAAACTTCTAAAGAATGCACGGAAAAAGCAACACAGGGATTATGGCAAGAAATAAGAAAGGCAGAGCAAATATCCTGGCCAAGAAACAGAAGCAGCTGGAAGGGAAAAAAGAAAGATACTGTACAGCAGAAAGAGAGAACAACCAGAGGGTGGTTCAAGTGACAAACCAACTGTTGTCCAAATGTAGAAGTGTCTTGCCCTCTGAGTCAGAGGTAGATCATTTCTTGACGGACACAAAACTTGACAAAGTAAACAAACTGCTGCTTCAACTCAAGTTTCATAAACTCGCTGGATCGAAAGCACCCAAACAGTATTATTTTCAATCTGAAGAACGAGAAGTCTTTAACAATGATAAAATGGTTGCCCGTATTGAACTAATTGTTATGAACAAAATAGCAGATAACTCACATGGTTCAATATCAGCCAATACAATCAGAAAGAAGGATCACAGGGAATAAGAAACTGAGCAGGAGAAAATGAAAGTCGTTAACAAAATGAAAGATGCAAGAGCAAAACATCGGGTGCTATCAAGCAAACAACAGATTGAACAATATACTAACAACCAAATTTTATTGATTGATAAAAGCACCCAATCAAAGAAACTAAAGATTGATGCACCAGAATGGAATTTGGGGACTTGAAATGTGGAGATTAAATTATTTTATGAATATTTTAGAAGTTATTTTAAAGTAAAAATTAGTATGAAATAGGTCGATTGCTATAGTCAAAACACTGACAAACACAAATGGTAAAATTTTATATCACTCTTTTATCAATTATGCAACAGACCAAGAGTTACAGAAACTTTATAGACTTAACAGACTTTGTTCCCTTAATAACTAATACTATCATAGCAACCAACTTTATTGTACCAATTAAGTTTTAATTGATCTGTTTGGAAGTATAAATTTATTATTTTGTAACTTTAAATAGCCTCTTCTTGGTTTCCATAGCAACAATCATGCAATAGGAGAACATTTTTGTCAAAATTATGTGGATTTGGTTTTTTCTTTGCATTTTTATTTCTCAAACAAACAGAAAATATCGTCATGCTAACAATAGCACATAGGTTTCATGCCAAGGCATATTCATTTCACATCTTGAATCTGCAATCACTTAAAAAGGCAGAGATAGATGGGTTTGTAGGGAAATGGAAATATGATAAATTCAATGTGTTTAGATATTTTCGCTCTCAGTATTTGCATGACTTTCATTGATGGTTTTCAACTTTTAAGGAATGACTTCAAAGCAACTCCTTAGAACTCTCTGGGATCTTCAAGCAATAGCCTGGCTCAAACTGGAAGAAGTTTGCGAAATTTGTTCAAGTTCCACAAAAAGGATGACCAACCACAAAAGAAATCTTGTTACAGTTATCAACTAAGAAACTCGCCCCTGAATGTCTTGGCATACCTCCTGCCCTCAGCAAAAGCACTGCTGCAATTCATTTTGACCATGTGTCAGCTAAAGTGGACCAGGAAGTTCAGTTAAATCCAGACATACCTGGCAATACTACCAACAGTTGAGCATTTTTTTGGTCTTGGCAGCAGATGCATTTCTTAGTAAACCCATGAAACAATCAAAGATGGGAAGATCTTATGAAAAGATTAATGATGTGATTCTCTCCTTGCCAAGATGGCTTAATATAATCTGCAATGCTGGTAAACTATACGATGTCCAAGAATCATACACACTATTTAAAAGGGACCTGATGCTTTCTAGAAGCTATGAAATTCTTGAAACAATTTCATTAAGGATGGTTTTCTTACAAAGGGGTTCCATAGCATTGTCAGCAGGCATAGATACCCTTTACATCCAATGCAGTGTTTATGTTGTAATATACTATGGCAAGTACATTTCTGTGATTTGCTGCCAACGACAGAGTCTCCCCTCCCCTGTCTGCTATTACCTTCAATGTCAGTACCAAACCCTGCCATTGTATGAATTTGGGTAAAAGTTGGCAGGCAGAACCCAGGTTTTGCAATGTTATGGGTGTGAAAAGGAGATTGAAAACTTACCAAGACAAGTACCAGATGACTTGATAACACTCTACAAGGACTTGAGGTAGTGTCAAGATAAGAAAAATGGCCAGCTAGCTGGAATCCAAGTTTTGCAATGTTATGGGTGTGGAAAAGAGAATTCGACCAAGGCAAATACCAAATGACTTAATACTAGTCACAAGGACTTGAGGTAATATCACGATAAGACAACTGGCCAGGTACAGATAAGTAGTCCCACAAATGTCATTTCCATTTAAGGATGGCCTGTGTCTGGTTCAGATACCCAGGCTTCTGGGAGCCATGATCGCTATCTCGCCAAATTTTTTCCTCGACTACAGCCAGGACATAAAGCTGGTAGCCGAGTTTCTTTCAGAATTTGCTGAAAACCTTAGAGAGTGCTCTTAAAAAATCTCAAAGAACATAAACAAACTAAAAAAATTGACAAATAATTTGTTTATGTACAAAAACAATAAAAAGATCCATCAGTGGATTTAAAGTCAAATAGAGTTTATGACCTTGATAGATAAGTTGAGTATGTTTGAACTGAACAAGCATTTGCAAAAATTTATGTGGGCTAGAAAGTGGTAAAAGGAGACAAATTCTTGAGATTAAACAGGGAACGTGGGGCAAAGACCTGGCTCTTGCAGATGTCTAATGGAAACTGCGCTGAAGTATGAAGTACTGAAAAACGACTCCTTTATGAGTCACCAAATATGAAAAGACCAACAACTTCTTTAATTTTGTTACCTTATTTGTTAATTTTAATGTTTGCATTGTCAAACATGGGGAGCACAGAGTTTACTGCTAATGCAGCTCCAAAACACAACACTGAGATTTGTAATTTTTGTTAGTTAAATACATGGTAATATGCTAATTGAAAACGAGTTTTGTTTATAAAAACCAAGTTGATAATTTCAGTACAAAATAGATTCTAGTAGTGTAATTTCACTACTGTAAAAAAAAACTCTTTAATACTCTCTTTATATACTATTGTACTGAATCAAAAAAAATATACTAAGTTAAATTATTCATGTGAGCAGGCTCATGAATGTTTACAAATATTTCATAGTCTTAAACTATTTTATTTGTGTAATTCACTCAAGAACATAATTTAGTTTTGCAAAACACAGGGATTAGTTCACCTCAAGTATATTTTAAGTATGTGAGTTTAGGACACGTACAATGGAAGGGAGTGTTAGTCACACCCATCCCAAGGTAGAATAATTATTATTCTAACTTGTTCCTGTACATAAAAGTTGGTGAAGTAACAAAGCATTCTGTGGGTTGGTTTAGGAAGTGTGTGGATTCAAGTGCGCATAGAATGAATGCATTTCCTGATTCGACGAGTTTTGTATGGCCCACGGGTTGCACTTAATATTTCACTGACCATATTTGAGTAAAAGAGATTGTAATTTCCTGTATTTTGTGCATAAAAACCGCAATATGTTTAGCTAGTTCAGTGCTCAAACAAGAGAGAGAGAACGTGTTGCAAGCCTGTCGAAGAACCTCAACAAGATCTCAGAGTGTTCCAAGGTATTTTGAATTTCTATAATTCAACTTTTGATCAACTTGCAAATCGAGTTTAATTGAAGTCACTTGTTTTATTTGTTAGAATTGTAATTTACTCACCTTAGTGTTTACTTGATTTAAGTACTGTCAATGAAAGTAATTCCGATATTGTTATTGCCATATCTTAGAGTAATAAGCCACAAAACATTTAAAGAAACTCTGTATTTTGCATTTTACTCGCAAGCCACTTTGCTAGCGGGAATATAAATTCGCTGCCTTGTGGGCTCAGATTACAGTAATGTACAACAATAGAATAACGATTGTGACTGGTTAATTGTGTCACAGTTGGTTGATTATTAACTTGGCTCACATACTGTCAACTAGAAAAGTTTTCTGTCGCAGATTTGGGAAGTATTTACTGTTGTTTTGCTGGAATCTTTAAGCGTATTTTAGAGTTTTAATTTAGTTTATGTGTATATAAAATTGGTAACTGTACTCTGTTTGCTTTTTATGAGAAACTAGTAGAGTTTTCAAGTATTTTAGTTACATTATTCACTGTTCACGTGTAGCTATTTTCAGGGCAAACCCTGACTTGAGTTTGTTTTGATATATTGTTTTGAGAGGTTCGCTTTTGATCAGTTATACTATTTTCTGACATTTTTAACTTGTTTTTAGCTAATATTATAGAGATATATCTGAGCTAACTTTATTGATATTATTGTAATTAGTTTTCTTGTGTGTTCAGTTATTATCGTTGTAGTTGCTTTCACCCTTTTTGTTTTACTTGGTTTTAATAAATCAACTCGCTTGCAGAATACTGTGTTCCGAAGTCTCTGTTCTCTAACTGTGATTGAACCTGACTTGGTCACATACACAGTAACTATCTTTGGATTACCATAAGAATAAATTTGGCCCGGCTTTCCCATTTGGATTTTGGGTGAGATCTAAGGACCTTTTATAGAAGAACTGCTCAAAATTTTGGCAGGCAAGAAAATGGGCGGTAAGAAATGAGCTCTAAAAATTTGGCAGCAAAGAAAAAGTGCCAGTGTCAAAAGACAAGTTATGTTCCACAATCTAACCAGACACATGTTGTCACATGTCAAGAAGCTACTCCAGCTAAAAGAAATGGCTATGAATATAAGTTTTCACTTTTTTCAACTACATTCAACAGACTATTTTACTCTAGCCTTTTTTTCTAGTCGCATTTTGTTAATATTTGTTTTACAGTCCAATGAACAAACAGAGATTATGTGTATATAATAATCTCAATTTTCAAAGACATTGTAAAACTGCAATGAGAAAGACTGGCAGATCTATAAAAGAAGCTGATGGAAATGAACAAAATGAAGAAGGCCACTCAACCATATTGCCCTCCATTGCCAAGCTTTTTATCACTACAAGTACCAGAGGTCCAGCCTATTGCAAACTTCGAGGATCTGGCCGAGTCCCCATTGTCACCAGTTTGTTCGCCAGAACAGGGTCCACAAAGCCCTGAAATTCAGCCGGCTAAAGTGACAACAATGTAATTTATGTTGGTACATTTAAAGAAATCTCAGACAAAATAAGCCACAAACACCGATTAGATCAGTTACTATGTTGGACTACAAAATAAATTACGATGTAATTTCCAAATCTTATGTAACAATTAAGAATCTTTTCCCTCACAATTGATATTATATAAAAGCTGAAATTTGAAATTAAAAAACGAAATGAAGAATGTTATGCCTCATGAATGTCATCTTGCTTTGATTGTTCATAGAAGTTTTTGAAACTCTCTTGCTTATATATGGATTTGCAGTACCAAGCGTTTACTTTTTTTTGACAGATGTCTTCTTTTGCGGCTTGACTTCAGCACAAGATGTGTGTATATTTTTGGACAATTATTAAATGCAACTGGTACAAATAAGTTTTGTTATTATTCTCAAACCTTCTTATCTCTCAAAAACAGACACATCAAGTCATATCCCTAAAGAAGTGCATCTCAGCACAGTCAACACAGCACTTGCTATGCAGAACTTTTAAGTTTTTAATGTAATGTCACACACCATTGTTGGGGCATACTTGGATTTTACAACAAACAGAATACTAATTATCACATACACATGTGTTAGAACCTTGTTCACAGACACAAATGAAACACTTTAGAAAGTTATGGTTTGATCTACTTTTCAATATTCGTATCATTCCAGTAAAAATTTTGATTTGCCATATTTTTTTTGCTGAAATATGTATTGGGAAATATCTTTAGATTTAGTAGCCCCACAAACATCTTATCAAGCACAGTTATTCAGCCATAATGATAGATGTTATATGCAATTTGAAATGATTTTATTTTTTAGTCAAATGTGATAGATATACAGGAAAAGTAAAACAGCTCTAAATAAATTATAATTATAAAAAAATAGACAAAACCTAAGAGTAGTATTTATAGTTTTAACAATTTTGCAAGTTTGTGTTTCATTTAACTGTCCTTTCTTAGTCAGTTTCCACCAGAGTAGTTCTTAGAATAAGAAACACCAGTATTCTCTCTTGAGATGTTTGGGCATGTAAGGAATGAACTTTGCCATTACACCAAATACAGCATTGTCATTCCAGTTAATAACATGATCAAAATGTAGAATCCCAGTCAGTGGCACTGTGCTGTCTTCTTCAGGATAGTTCGGAACCAGGGTCACTACCATTACTTGACCATTTGGTGCAGAATTTTTCTTGTTAGACATCAAATCCAGGGTAATATGGACAACCTCGCATAAACTCTCTGACTCTGAAAGCGGCATGGACTCCTCTACTGGCTATCCACTCAAAATAAACAATTTTTAAAGACACCGTTCGACAAAATCAGATCAAAACTTGAAAAAATTAAAAGAAGGCAACTTCACTCAACTGTTAATGCATTTGTTGATGTGCATTTGTTGATGTACATTTGGCTATTTGAAATTATTCAACAAAGAAAAAAAAACAAAGGTCAAAAACGGCTGTTTTGCCAAATCATCAACTTTGAACAAAATGCTCGAGTAAAATGTTCAACTATTTTATTGATTCCTCACAAAAACCTGCCATGTTTGGTATCAAACAAAAATTGAAGTTTCAAAAAACCGTTTTCTGCCACTAAAAAAAACTACGATTGACAACTTCACAAAAGAGATCGGAGGGCTGAAAGAAGGCGAAATGCAGTAATCATAAATTCGGTTCCAGTTCTTGTAATTTAACATGCATCCAAACCAAAAGTGCCACTGCTGGTTTGGAGCAAAGTTGACTGATTTTGGACCCAGCATGGTGCTGTATATTTGCAAGTTTTTGGCCATCATCATCATAAATGGTAGATGTTGTAATTTTTAGGAGCTCGTTTCACTGATATTGATTTTTTCTTCTTTGTATTTATCAAATGTTTTCATAACATAAACCATGAAAGGGTCTATCCACTATTACTTTGAACTCAAGTTTCTTTCTTGGAAACATTTTCAATATAAAACAATAATTTTAGTAACATAACAATTACTAGTTAACATAAAAACTTTGATCTTTAATTATTTATCCAATCAATTATTTGATTCAGCTTTCATTCAATACATAATTGTACAGATCTTAATGTGCTACTGAAGCATTTTTTGTCATTGGTATATTCATAGCTCTGGCGGTTTTTTCAACACTTCTGTTCAGTTGTAAATGGATTGAAGTGCATACCTGACCTTTTTAAGTGACCAGTGAAATAAGCTTTCAAAATAGTGCATTCAGTGCGAGTATAATTCAAAACATACGATGGCGATTTATGTCACATGGTTTGAAAGGACTCCAGGCTGCCCTGTACTAGCGTTTACAGTGAACTTAAGAGTTTTTTGCTCCAACACTGGGAAACCTGCCGTGCAAACTTTGGCATGATTACATGAATTTGACCGGGAAAGTGACGATAGTACACATATCTATTTTCCCAGCTTTGGCAGTAAAATAGGCATTTTGTCTTCGTAAATCCAATGCGAAATTTATTTTCAAAACTGGTAACAAGGGTCTAAGCGGAAGTTAAATGGGTCAAACTTTAATTTCAGATGTTTCAAACGAGTTTGAAGATTCGCTTCAGTAGTATTTTAAATTATGTTATCTCCCTCACTCTTTCATTTCAGCACAGAAAATCTTTCTCAATCTGCAAAGTTCTGAATATCGTGCCCGGATTTATCCAGCAATAAATTGTCATGTTTCTGTATAAACTAAAGCCCGGGACACACTAGGCGATTTTATACGCCGATCGCAGCGAATTTGATCGCCAGCGAAACGTGGCGTATTTAATCGCT
>JAOBRD020324383.1:0-21375 GCA_027575215.2 Hydrozoanthus sils | reverse complement strand
CCCCCCCCCCCCCCCCCCCCCTCCTCCTCCTCGTTTAAAAGCCCATTTGTAAAATAAAAGAGATATAAAGCGCTAATTGCCAGTGATCGGTTGTGGTGAATGCATAAGCATAACTATAACTATAAGTCATCGCGGGGATTTATTGACTGTTTATGTGGCTTATTTTATAAAAGAAATATATAACTCGCTTGCTTGCTCTGTTCATTGATATAAACACTTGTGAATTCTTTTGTTCACTCAAGAAGTGCGAGATGAGGCTCGTATTTCTCTGAGCACTTCTTTTGTGACTAAAAATTCACGCATGTTTCTATCTGACTACCACTGTTTCATATTTCTATAGTTATAAGTGCGTCCTCTTGCATTACAGTTGTTCCAGTCGCATAGGTGTTTTACAGATATTTTTGAAATAAATTCTAAGTTTAAGGTGTTGTTACACGAGGCAATTTCTTGTGCAATTTGTCTCGTAATGGCGTTGCGAGACAAGTTGCAGAAGGGGTGTTACACGGCGCAATAGCTCCAGCAACTTGAAGAAAGTAGCTGCACTCGTTGCGAAAAGTAGAACCGGATTCTACTTTTGCTGCAACTTGTCTCGCAACAACTTTAGCCACTGCAGGGGGTGTTACACGCTGCATGCAATGGCTCGTGTATTTTGTGTCGCAACGCCATTGCGATACAAGTTGCATAAGAAATTGCCTCGTGTAACATCACCTTAAAGCCAAGAAAAAAAATTAAAAAATTAGATGTTTCTCGTCCCCGTCCGCTTCCTTTTTTGTTGCCGCCTCCTTTTTTTACATTTACTATTTTTAATACAAACCTTATACAGTGTTAGTTGTCGTTCAAAAACACTACATTCAACTCTCAAACTCATTTGGTGATCGATCTGCTGAACGTATTCTTTCATAAACTGTATAGCTATTCAACAGTTACGTGACACAGGACCAAGTTAGACGTCTGGCCCGAAATATGAGACATTTTGTACGCAAGGTAAAAAAGTAATTTGATCTTTTAAGGCGGGACTTAACCTAAACTTTTGTTTGATAGTGAGGAAGTTGAAGAAGATATTTGAATGAGAAGAAATTTGAATAAAACCGCCAAACCGTTCCTCCATGCAAGGGGACTAGTACAGCCTTGGTTTGAGAACGGTTTAGCGAATTTACATCAAACGTTAACTTAAAAATTAATTTTTAATCTTTCCAAAAAATCACCAAATTAAAAAATCTCTTTAAAATTAGCAGCCTTGAGAAAAAAAATAAAACTAAAAATTCATCGAAAAATTCTTAAAATAGTCAAGCTGACTCTCCTTCATCTCACCTGTGTTTTAAGCATAGAGATTTTGTAGATTCAAACCATGGACGGAGATATCGGAAGAATCATGAGGAAAAGTGGCCACAAAGCGTGCTTTAGGTTAAGTCCCGCCTTAAGATAAAAAAAACCCACAAAACGTGTCGTGTGCTTTCTCTTGTCATCTGCCCCTCCTGTAATAGTAATTGTGGCTTGGAACTTATAATGTACCAATAAATAAGAAATAGTAAAAATAGTAAAAATAGTTAATAATAAGAACCGCCCGCCTCCTTCTTGAAAAAAGTCCGGACGCGAAACATCTAATTTTTTTTTCTTGGCCTTATTGTGAGGCACAGTGAATATTTTATAAATGTGGCTCTAAATGTAATAGTATGTTGGCTTTAATCCCTTTTATTTCGTTTATCTCGACGTTCCGAGGGCTTTAACGTGGGATTTCATGGTATGTGCTTTCACGGCACTTGCTATTTTTTCATTTCATTGTTTGTTGTTTAAACTAACGGTTAATTTAGGTCTAGGCATTTCCTAACACCCAAGTAAGAAAAACACCAATGGTCACGGTTACTGCCGCGGAGGAATGCACTCGTCAATCATGAATGTGAGGCAAGTTCAAAAACAATACAAATGGCGGACAAGGTCAAAAATGTCTCCTGCTACAACCTGGAAACTTCCGTAGCTACGAATGACTTATTATAATGGACTTATTCAAAGCACCTGATCTAGATGCTTGGTCTTTTGTCAATGAGCAAAGTATTTTTATTCAAAATGGTTTACAGCATCTGACAGATATTATAATTCCCCCGTTAGAAACTGCCCCGTGTTCAAGCCTAAATGACCTTGAGGACGAGAATGGAACTTCCTGTGCAGAAACTAGGAAACGACTGATATCGAAATGTTCTGTGCAGCATAGCTCATACTTTGTATTTAGCAAATACAGACAGAGGGCTCTGAAAGGATTATGGCTTGCACAGAAACACCACAAAAAGAGAAGCAAGAAAGAGAAAAGTTACAGGGATGAGGTCAAGAAAAACGAAAATGCCCATTCTCGTAACGGCGGAGAAGTGCCGTTTTCTTCTCATGTTAGTCTTTTGTTGCTTTTACCACTGTTGCAATCACAAAGTAAAAATGACCCAAATTTGGCTGACCATTGTGTAGAAATTTTACTTGAATGCCTGCGAAACTGTCCTCCATATTCTCTTAGTTACGAACCTCAAAGGTGTGTGGAAGGCTTGCAAAGTCTACTTTGCAACTGGTTGCAACGAGATGAGACCAGCAACCAGAATTCTTTCGCAAGAGAAAATGCAATAACATCTCTGGTCGCTCTGGGCTGTGGCACGTATGTATTTTTTCATACCTTTGAATGCCTTATTGATAACTTTGCGCGAGTTGTAATATTTATGCCATAATTCATTACTGTAAATCAATCTTTTTTGTGCGTTAAACTTAAAGTTCTTTCATTAATATCTAATTTACTTATTTTGATCGGATTATCTGCCAAATTGACAATTGTATAAGCAGAGATTAAAGATGTTTGTAATCAAGAAAGTGTTTATAGACCTTGAAAAAGTAAGCTTAATAGATTAATATCTTAAGTTGTTTTGATAAAGATCTGCAAATGGTTTGGATATACTAATGTTTGATTTTTCATTTCTTGTATTTTACTCTCACAGTTTATACAATTTCGGTTAGAGGAAGGGGGGAGGGAGGGGTTATAGGGAGGAAAAAGTAGTGGTTAAAATTTACAGGTAGATGGTTGTTCAATGTCCAAATCTTTTTCAATTATTTTTGATTAATTTGAATTTGATAATATATTGCAACTTCAAGCTTCAAATGTACTTTATAGTAAACTTAGTAAATAAAGAACTCTATTAAAATTCTTACATAAGTGTTCATACCATCAAAAAATCAAATTTTTTGTAGTTTCTATTTAGACCACTATTTTTTTAACTTTTTCAGTGGTTTTAAACAATAACTATACATATGTATCTATGTGCAAACAGTTAGGAAAAATTAAGAATATACCAGTATCTAAACATCTGTCTTATTATTTTTCCTCCAGATTTTCAATAAAGGTGTTCATCCAAGCACTTCGTGTCTTAGCCAAGGAAGAGAAAGGGACTCTTAAACCCCTTCCAGTTGGTGACATCATAATGAAAGCAAAGCAGTTTGAAAGTACTGGACAGTATGCTAGACCAACATTAATTCTCTCTTCTCTTCATATTTCGAGCTGGAAGTCCCAAGAATTTGATACCATTTCCTGTAGTTCTAACTATGTTAGCAAATGTCATAGTTTGGCTTGTAATGGCCAGTTTTTGTATTTGACAAACTCTAAGAGTAAGGGAATTTTGAAACTTGGAAGTGGCAAGAAAGGGACATTGAGGTGGGTTGAAAATTTTTAATGAAATTTTAGTATAGGTAATCGCAAAACTTTGAGTTCCATTTGGAAAAAATTTGCACAAGTGGGTTTTTTAAAAAAGTATCAAAATTGCATAAGTCTGTATAGGTCAAATGCAGTTTGAGCTTTTTGATAAACACATGAGTGTAAACTATTTTAAAATTGAACAAAAAAAGATATGTGATTACTTCCTAATAAATAAATATGCACATCAAATTACAAAGCAAGGTAGTTGTATATACCTCTTATTAACTAAGTGTGAGGTCCATACCGTAAGTTACAGATGTGATTTTTTTTTCCATTCTTATGGTCCAAGCACAAAGCGTGTGGGCCATAAGGAAAAAAACTTGGGTTCGTAACTTCTGGTATGGATCAAACAAATGAGGTTAATAAGATGTTTATTGTATGGCTTTTTCTCAATTTTTGCAACATGTACAGAATGAAACTGACATTTTGACAGGTGTCAAAAACGTAATGTTTTATTGGCTCATAAAGCAATGGTAGAAAACTCTGCATATGTGAACAAGAATCGTTGATTATTTAACCATTTTGAAATTGTTAAAAACTGATTTGGAACCAAAACATGCTTGCAGGTTGAAGCTAATAAGTTCTTACAAAACTCTACGAGAGCAAAAACTGGATCAAAGTTTTAAATATTGACTCTGTGGTCTGTTTGAGGCAAAGTTTCATTGTTTATTTCTTGGTAGTTTGGCTGGAGGACACTCGGAACAACATGAATTTATGTTGAAGACACAGTTGTTCAACGAGCCAATCATTGCACCAGTAATTATACAAACTTTGGCCTTAATGGACATTAAAAGCAGTGTTGTGACATGTTGTCCATTGGCTGTTGGTTGAATTTGGTGGCTGATTGCAATGTGGTGTTAATAAGATGCCAGCATTTGCTTTGCTTTGTAGAAGTGTGTGAGGCATAGATCTTTGATGGTGAAGTGATGCCGACTTGTACAAGGTCAAACTTTGCAAGTTTTTATGAGGTGTCCCAGCATTGAGTAGGCACCAATTCCTGTCTTTCTGACTTACCGAATGGTTTGCCACTTTCTTGTTCTGTGGTGGAAGGCCAGCCCTTTGAGATGCTTCTGAGAGAAATTTTTTCCATTGGAGTTTTTTCCGAACATTGTTTTTCTTGCCAGTTTTGGTTGACGGAGAGAAAGAATGGCAATTCTGAAGCTCAGTTTGGATTCCTTCGGATGGTGGCTCTCAAAGGTCTTTTAAAACATCACCGGGCACCTAGGTGTATCAGTGACAAAAATCTTTGGGTCGATCTTAGGAAGTGACTTCCATCTTGTCCTTAATGAGTTTTACTTCCTCACTTGGAACTCCACACTAAAAATTTGCATTTGGTTTTGGAATCAACTTGTAGCTTCACACCTCCCCAGCATAGCTTTAGAACTGCTTTCATCTCTTGCACAGAAACAAAAGCTCATTGAATGAGAATACCACCAAAGTGTACATTGTAATGTGAGCAGGTCTTTATCTCCAAATTCACCTGACTCAAACAGCTTTGCTTCTTCTTCGTCGGTCAATTTGCGAGTCGCATTGGGGCTTGTTGCCTTTTCCTTGCTTCACCAGATTTTTCTTTTTGCTGCCAACACTTTTCTTGAATGGGAAAACTTGATGTCTTTTAGGATATTGAAAGAAAATTTCTTTTTGCCAATTTGTCACTGAATACTTTTCTGAAAGCTGCTTAGGCCGTCCGGCTCATATTTGCCACCATCTATTTTGCAAATGTCTCAGAAGAAGTGGGAGAGAATTTGTCTAGTTCTTTTTCAGGTATGTATCTGTTTGTTTTTCTATTGCAGAAAATTTCAAATTTTTTCCATTCATTTTTTGTCTTCATGGTTGTTTTTTTTGATTTTTCGCTTGAAATAAACTTGTCAATTTCCTGACTTGAAGACAAGTCAGTTCTTTGCCTTTCTCTGTGAGTACTTTGTGGTTTCTTCACATTCAGGGCCGATCATGAAATCAAACACAATTTTGAAGTTTGGCATTTCTTCTTCATTGCTGCTGTAGTTAAGTGTTTGAACATTGTTTTGTTTAGTTTTTGTCTCGGCCATATTTTAAAATTTACCCCTTTTTAAAAACAAAACAAACATGGCAGTTCTGAAGGTCCATACCCAGGTCCATACTGTATGTTACGGACCTCAAGCTGGCCAATCAGAGTGTGCGAAATTAGTCAGCCATATAATAAAGAAATTAAAGAGCCTCTAATCAGTAAAAAGAAACCAACATCAAAGTTTTGATAACAATAACTGAAAATGAAGTTGGAGTCATAATCTTAGTCATCATCACAATCGTACTTGAAGTCGGATTTGTTATAATTGTAATTGTTATCATTGTAGTCATAGTCTTAAAACACAGTCCTATTCATTGTCGCAGTGGTAATTGTTTTTATAATTGTAGTCAAAGTGTAGTTGTAGTTGTAGTTGTCACAGTTATAGTAATCGTAGTAGGCATAGTTGTCAAAGTAGTTGTAATCATAGTCGTAGTCAATAATAGTCATAGTAGTCAAGTTGTCATCACAGTTGTAGTAATTGTCTGTAGTTGTAGTCATTGTAATAATTGCATTCCAAGTCATAGTCGAGGTAAATTTGCATGTAATCAGTGTTGTAGTCAATGTGGTAGTTGCAATGTACAGTAGTGGAAGTTGTAGTCATAGTAATAAAGTAAATTGTACTGGATTAACTGTTTTTGCACTGAAATTAAAACTCTTTTTGCACTGTGTTTATGAAAAACAGCACTGCTCTCAACCAATCAGAATCAAGAAATTTGTTATACATATCATTAAGGTTGATACAAACTGGCAGGTTTGATGACCAATTCTTAAAAGGTGTTTTTATAAAGTATGTGGTTGGATTAAAAAGTAAGAGCAAACATTTGAATTTTGAGAGTATATGATCATGTCAGAAACATATATTTAGTGATAAATTACCAACCAGTGTGCTTAGTTAACGTTTGTATTTCAGGGGATTTTCTTATGCCAGGAACCTTGATCTTGATGATGGCTGGGTGGCCTGTGCACAAGGCACAGTGTTCTTCCGCCCACAGGAATTTGACAAGTTTCCTGACAGCCTTTGTGTGATTCTTGACCCACAGTCTTTAAAGGTGAGGCAAGCGAAAGATTCTGATTAGATTTTTTAAAAGTGATTTTGCTCTTTCATAAAGTATTGTCATCCAGTCCAAGATCCTGGTTTTTTTTTTACAGAATTGGAAAGTAGAGATATAAGGTTAAACAGGCTGCAAAACAACATTAAAGTGTGTTTTTCAGGATTCGATGCAGGTGAGAGCGAATCACCGGCACCATGCTGGGTTGAGCACATACAATGGATATGATGCCAATAACTAAACCCATGCCACTCTCAAATTAGCTGCATTGTATACAGAGAGGCCAAATGGGTTTCTTTGTTTTTTTATCACTATAATATTATTTTTTGGTGTGTTTTTTCTATGGTTGTCATTATGTACGTAGTTTTGGTTATCTCGAGTTAAGTCGTAGATTGGCATAGAAAATGTTGAAAAAGATTCATGTCAGTTTTTGCACTAGTAGCATTTTAAAAAGGTTTGTTACCATATATTATGGCCAGAGAGAATCCTGCTATCTGATTGGCTGATAACAGGTCAGGATTATTTTGCATACTACCAATTTTCTTGTTTACTCCCCTATAATATATTTTCACTTTATTTTTAGTTTTTAACCAAATTTTTTGTGGTTTATTCTTGGCATCATAAATTTCTAGCCAAAAGGGCCAGTAACCAATTCCTGCATGCTGACTGGCACATTCCAATAACCTCCCATACAGGATTGAGGAGTTAATTCGTTTATCGAACTGATTTCTGTTTACCCTTTGTTCTCTTTTGCTGACCTAATGTAAACTGAAGCCATGCAACAATTATCTTTAGTTAATAACTCAATTTTCCTGCGCTGACCAAATAGCCACCCTTCAAATAGTCATCAAACAGTCCATCGAATGGAATATACCTCTGTCTATATCAACTTCATAGGTTTTGAAAAAGCTTTCGACAGCCTCAATAGAAAATGCACTTTGGAGCTTTTAATATGATGCATTACGGCATCCCAGGAAAATTAATCAGAATTATCAAGAACTCTTATGATGCGATGACCTGAAAAGTAGTTCTTGCTGGGAGACTATCAGACAGTTTGTGGTAAGAACAGGCGTAAAACAAAGTTTCCTGTTGCAATGTCCCAGATTCGTAGCTTCCAAATTGGCCGGTGGTAACAACAACTTTCCGAAATTCATCCTAAACTATTCAAACAATACTTGTTTAACCTTATCGCCAACTTGTAATGTCCCTTATTGAATGATGGCTAAGATTAACTAAGATGTAAACATATAAACTGTTTCTCGCCTTCATAATACACACGAGCTCCCTGCTCTGCAACCTGGCCTGGTACACAGGCCTCCCACATCCCAACTAACCTTAAAATAATTCAGAGTTTAACTATAAATTAATTCAGTGTTCAAACTAGATATTTAGTAACAAATGTCCAAAAACAACTACAAATGTAAAGGTGCAAGTAACCCAATACACAGTCTTGTAATAAAGTTATCAGCCTCCTACAAAAACAAGTGTAAAGGTTCAATTACTCCAAGACACAGTCTAGTAATAAACATAATCATTGTCTGTCTTCGGCTTTGGATTTCTCGCTGAGTGCCGTAATTCCTTCATCTCTTGGTCTTCTTCCTCAAGTGGTGTTACCAGTACCTCTCCGCTCCCAGGGTTTGGGCTTCTCACTACTGGTGGGTTCATCTGTTGTGGTGCATGCTCTTGTTGTTCCAACCACTGTTCGGCCTCATACTGTTTTGGCGTGTCACCACGTGGGGGCACCTTCCTAAGAAACTTCGCATTCTGGATCATGAGCTTTCCAGTCTCCACCTGTACTAGTTCAAAAGTGTCACTTTCTTTCAGCTTCAGGATAACATACTTATCCCCACTAAAGTTAGGGGTTAACTTCCCTTTGTTAAAGTTTGCAGCAAAAACAATGTCACCGACTACAAAATTATGGGGCTCAGCTCTTCTTTTCCTGTCTGCATAGTTGCATAGTTGTTCTTGATATTGTTCATATCTCTGTTCCGGAATGTTTTCTCCTGCGGTTGCCGATACTACATGCAACTTTATAACTATTTTCGATTTAGCATGACCCTTGCGGGGGGTCAGCATAATCCCAGCATGGGGTGTTGATCTTTATACTTGTAGTATCTCTGGTAGTACAACCGTCCATACGAACCCATCAATCTCAGCTTCTTGGATTCTGTGTTCTAAGTATCTGTGAAATCTGCCTGAGGGAGGTACGGACAAGTTTTACTATGTTGAATTACATTTGCTTGAAGGAAACTTTCAAACTCCTCTGAGACCAGCAGAGGTCCGTTATCGGTGACTAAAACCTTGAGGTTCCCAAACCGTGCAAAGATCTCCTTGAGTGCCAGGATTATCTTCTGACTTGTGATACTTTAAGGATCACTGCCTGTGGCCATTTGCTTCTGTAGTCTAACAGGGTAAGGATGTAGACTTACCCTTGAAACGGGTCAACAAGGTCAATTGGCACTTTGACCTAACAATGTTCAGGTAACGTTGGCTTGCACGGTGAATCTCATTAGAGTGGTTGTAGTCTTACGTAAGTCCCGCAGTTACGACAGAATTCCTCAACATCAAAGTCCATTCCAGGCCTAAACAAACTTGCTTGCAGAAGCTGTTTAGAGCGGACAATGCCTTGGTATGCTTCATGTGCCAGCCTCAAGGCCTTCTCCCTCAGCTGAGCTGGAACAAAAATCCAGCGTTCGCGCCAAATCAGGCTTAGTGCATTTGATAGTTCATCCTTAAGGTGCTTCTATTGTCTTAAGCTTTCATCTGAGTTTCTCCACCCTTCATTGATGGCAGTCACTAACATTTGGACTTCTTCATCCTGCTTCCCTGTGTCACATATCTGTTCAATGGACAGAAGTGTGTTGACCTTGTTGACAAAGTGTACAGGTTCTTCAACAAAGTTGACTTCAGTTGCTGGTGAGGCCCCTGGCAATCGACACAACCCATCTGCAATGTTCCCGGCGTCTGGCTCATATATCAATGTGACGCCATAGTCTTGAGCTCACAAGGCAATTCTCTCCAGTCGGATAGACAGTGTAGATTTAGTAAACACACTCAGCAATGGCTTATTGTCAATTGATACTGTAACGTTACGACCGTAGATATACTTATGCATGTTCTGCGGTTCGAACAGTACAGCTAAGGCTTTACGCTCGCCTTGAGCACATCTCTTCTCAATATCTGTTAAACTTCGAGATGCATATGCAACTGGGCGCATTTGATCCTTTACCCTTTGGAGTAGCACACATCCCAGCCCACATGGGCTAGCATCAACCACTAGCTTGGTTTCTGCTTCCTTGCTATAATGAGCTAAACATGTTGCTTTCGAAGGCAGTACCTTGATTTCCTCATATGCTGGCCTCTCTGCTGCTGTCCATTTCCATAGTACACGCTTCTAAGTCAACTTCCTCAGCAGGGCAATAACTGTCGCCAGATGTGGCACATATTGTGTTAAAGTATGTGATGCTGCCAAGAAATGAGCGTAATTGGGCCTGGTCCTGTGGCACAGGTGCCGCTACAATCGCCTTTACTTTCTCTGGGCCTGGCCTAACTCCGTTAGCTGAAATTGTGTCCAAGGAATTTCAGTTCAGACACACAAATGACACATTTATTTACATTCAGCCTGAGAACTATTGCTTGGACTGTCTTCATCAGGGCACTTAAATTTTTCCAGTGTTCTTCTGGAGTTGATCCGTAAATGATCACCTCGTTAAAGTAGTTTAGTACGCCAGCCAAACCCTCACATACAATACTCATCACTCTTTGGTATGCTTCTGGGGCTGACGCTAATTTGAATGGCATTCTCTTTTCCCTCTGCCATGAAGGAAGTAATATCTCTCGACTCTTCTGATAAGTGTATCTGTCAATATGCTTTCCTTAGATCAAGGATTGAGAACATTGTTGCTCCACTGAGTTGGCGTAGTAGATCTTGAATCCGGGGAATGGGAAACCTTTCTTGTATTACAGCCTTATGCACCTCTCTGAGATCAACACATACTCTCAGCTTGCCACTCTCTTAAAATACAATATGGACAGGTAACACCCACGAAGCTCTAGTTGCTTCCTCAATCAGATCTTCGTGTATCATTCACTTAATTTCTTCCTTCGATCTAGATTCAAGAGGGGCTGGTATAGGTCGCTGTCTTTGGACCTTTGGTGGTACTTTGTGATTTACCTTGATCACAGGCGCCCCAGGTACAAAATCACTGTTGGCTTACAAATACAGCATTTGTATGGAATCACGAGCGAAGAAAAATTGAAAATTTGATTTTTAATAAAATTTTACTAACCTTGTTCTCATGTTGTTTTTAGTAGTCTGTTGATCCTTTCTAGCTGGATTTTTTGGTTTCTAAACGATTTTCGTGCCCTCTTGGTTTACTCATAAAAGAAAAAGAGAAAAGCTGGAGACTTTGCTTGCTACCAACCCAATTGGATCGACAATTTAGCTATTACAATCCCTTCCAATGACTTCAAGACAAACACAGCACCGAAGGACAATGATATTGTATTAAAATCCTTAAATAAAAATTTTGAACTCATCTTTACGTCCATTTTCTTTCTCTTTTCACTCGAGTTTTTTTCTCCAACGGCGAACTCCTTCTTAGTGGACACTTTAGCTTTGTAACCTTGCCAAATGCAGAAAACTTGGCATTTGATTGCATCAATGAACTGTTTATATTGTCTTAAAACCATTGTTTGGGGATCAGGATTCTAGCACAACCAGTATCAACGTTCATTTCTACTTGCTTACCATTAATTTCAACATCAATAGTAAAGTCTATTCCCCCTCCTAGCTAACAAAGTAAATACATTCATGAGTGTACTCGTCTGTCTCTTGTTCCTGTAAAGTCTTCACTTTCTGATCCTCTCTCCCAGCACTACTGGATTTACAACACTTAGCATTTTGCATTTTCTACATTCAGCCTGTTTCGCTCGACATTGGTCATCATTCGCCAGATGATCATTCCTTCCACATCTGAAGCAGTTCCTTGGTTTGGTTTTGGATGCTGCAGGCGGTTTGTCAACTATATTGCGTTGAGGTTTCTCTCCTTTAAGTAATAATGTATCCTTCTTTGCATGCTCGATCGTCCTTCCGAGAGTTTGGGCCTTTTCTAGTGTTGAGGTATCCCCTTGTTGGATTAGTTTTTCTCGTAAATATCCATCCTGGTATTTCTCAATCACTCCACCCAGAATGTTGTCTTCTACAGCCTCTCCGAAGTCACATGAGAGGCTAAGAACTCGTAATTCTGCAAAAAATGTATCCAGTATTTCATTCTGAAGCTGGGCTCATTTCCTTAACTTGTATCTTTCAGCCCACCTATAAGCAGTCAGCGCCGTTTTCACGTCTTCAAACTTTACTTTGCTTCCGGGCAATCTGGACAGTAAACGTTGCACTGCAGGCCCTGCTAAATGTAGTAAAGTCACCTTTTGTACAACATCTTCCTTTTTATCGAGCTTCGTAGCGATCCTGTAATTTTCAAAAGCTTGAAGCCAGTGCTTCCATTCATCTGCCAGATTTGTAGCTTCCAATTGACCGGTGGTAACGACAACTTTCCGAAACTCATCCTAAACTATTCAAACAATACTTGTTTAACCTTGTCGCCAATTTAAAATGTCCCTTATTGAATGATGGCTAAGATTAACTCGGATGTAAACATATTAACTGTTTCTCGCCCTCATGATACACACAAGCTCCCTGCTCTGCAACCTGGCCTGGTACACTGGCCTCTCACAATACTACACCTGTTGTCACCTTTTTTGTTTCTGCTAGTGATCGATTGGATTATGAAGGAGACAACATATAATCAACAAACTGGCATCCAGTGGAACCTACAGAAATAACTTGAAGATCTTGACTTCGCAGTGACATTGCATTCCTTTCTAGCAACAAACAACAAATGCAAAACAAAATCACAAGGATGTTGATAAATTCCGCCAAATTGGAGCTAAAGCCGAACGTTGATAAGGTTAACTGCACACCAAGTCAGCAAATTAAAATCAGCGACAGTAATCTAGAAGAAACTTCATGATTTGTATACCTAGGAGCAAAGTTAGTGTGAATGGAAGAACTGACGAAGACATCAGAGTCAGAATCAACAAAGCAAGAGGGGTTTTTAACTTGCTGAAGAAAGTATGGAATTCACGAGTCATCTCCTGCAAAACAAAGCTCAGAACCCTCAATTCCAATGTGGAAGTGTCCTTTTGTATATTCAGAGACATGGAGAAACACCAAATCATCCAACAACAAGCTGTAATCATTCATCAACAAATATTTGAGGAAGATCCTGAAGATATCTTGGACAGTCAAAATAACAAACGAAGGTCTTTGGAAACAAACAAGTCAAGAGGCCATTCAAACACAAATTAGGCGAAGAAAATGGAGATGGATCGGTCACACATTAAGGAAACATCAAGACAGTGTTACAAGACAAGCGTTGAAATGGAACCCCCAAGGTAAGCGAACAAGAGGACGTCCCAAGAACACTTGGAGGCGTGATTTTGAGGCAGAAATGAGAGAGTGGGGCCACAATTGGAAAAAACTTAGAAAGACTAGCCCAGCACAGGAGAAGATGGAGGAAGGAGATCGTTAATGGCCTATGCTCCAGGAGGAGTTAAGGGGCTTAACTTTAATTAACTAATAACTCAATTACTTGACCTAATTGGGAAAATATTTCCTGCTATGCTCACTCTGTACAGTAAAAGACCTTGCAATCGATCAGACAAATAATTTGCACTTGGTTATTAAAACATTTAATCCTTCAGTCCTAAAATTTAAAAATGTTACAGTGGCAATTCTAACTAGGATCCTTATTTTTTAAAGAACAAGCTTAGAAAGATTTTGTGTTTTATCTCGAGCGCCAAGTTGTGCAAAAGACAGTTAGCCCTAGTCCATGGTTAATTACCATGACAACCAATAGGTTTTGTTAGGAGCTAGCCTAGGATTATCACTAATTAACCTTTCAACAACCTGACCCAGATTAGTTAATCTTGTGTGATCTTTACTAAATGTCATATTTTGTATGTTTCACGTACAGGAAAAGTTAGATGTTGATTAACTTGCTGGGGCTGAAAAGTTTAAAGATTTTTGGTACTGAAACATTAATTAATCCCTTTGTTGTACCAGCAGTGGTCCGTCAAGCAAGTAATGGCATATCTGGTTTACAAAGTGTTAAGCAGTCTAACTTTCCTGAGATTTTACTCTGTTGCAGATTCTCCTTCGTAGAAGTGTGTGTTGAAGAAATATAATTTATTTGCAGTTTTATTATATTATGTGGTGTGTGTAAGGTTTCACTAAGAGCTGGGTATAAGGTCGAAATTCACATCAAGTGTTTAGTTTTGCCTGCCTACTCTGCTTTTAACGCCAATGGTTTAAAAAAAAGCTTAATGAAGCCTACCAGTAAAAATGTATGATCTGTTTAAGATTCTGAATGGCATCTCACTGCATACAATGTTCTCTACCAAAAATTGTTTTTGTCTTGTCCAGCCAACTCAATTCTAAATACAAGTTTGACCAGCTTCTTTGTGAGCTAGTCTTTGCATTCAGGGGAAGTCAAATTCTTTCAGTCAATTAAATTAGATTTTGACCTCACAACACTGTATACAGTAAACCAAAGAAAAGTGCTGGCTTGATTGGCCACCAGGTTTAACAAGAATCTTGCGAAATAATTTAGCTTCACAGTCAACTCATCTTATGATGTCTTTCTCTTAAGTTACTGCAAACTTTGCCTGCAAGTGCCAACCGAGGGGGTACAAGTAAGATTTACAGCAAGCAAAGGGATAATGGACCGACTGAGCAATCTACTGTCATAACAGTACAGTTTATAAGTGATGGTACCCATCTTTACTGGCTGTGGTATGAGAACAAGTTGGTTGTACCACAAGATGACCAAGCTGCTGGCCAACAGAAGCCTTACTTTAATCTTTACTTGCAAGAGTTTAGATTTGATGTAAGTCTTAACTGTTATGCCTCTTGGAAAACTGAATTGTAAATAGAGGATATTACATGGCCATGCGCAGACATGAATTTATTTTCAGGTGGTGAAAGTATATTTCACGGGTGAGTGCAGAGAACCTCATTTGCATATTTTGCAAACACGTGAAAATAGGTTGCAATTTGGCATCACCACACGTGGGAGTGGGGAAACGCCCACTTGTAATTATCATTTTGGTGTCTAGCTTTCTCATTGTAATTTTATTTGCTCATATTTGTTTACTGAACAATGGTCAAAATCAAAAGTGCAGTTGCTTTTTCTTTGAAGTTTGCTTTTTCTTTGAAGCTCAAAAATACCTATACTTTTATACCAACACAACCAGGGAAGTTCAGTTGTGGCATGTGGCTTACGGGTGATCCTAACAAGAAAGGAGGAAGAAGTACCACAAGGTTTGACGTCAACACTGGGACGAAGGTCCCCCACAATTGTTGCACCAAGAGAGACAGAAGGTATGAGAAATTAAGAAAAATCCAGTCTAGCGTTTAAATGATTAGCGAATAAATGATTAACATAATTTTGAAAAAATTTGGCAGTGTATGCATTAATATTGCAATACCTTGTTCTCCAGCTACAAACATGAGCTCTCATTGTCAACAGTATATGTTCTTCTTTCACAGGAGCTTAATAACTTTACGCCAATAAAATTAAAAATACTTACACAAAAAGAAGTACCTGATTAGATTAACTCTTTGTAGTTACTTCAGGTGGCCAGCCACACTTATGTCCAGAATGCATGCAACTGTGAGAATTGCGAAATTTTGCAAGCACTGCAAAATTATTCGAAGGAGTAATACTCAAGACCCTCTGCGAAAACTGCAAAAAACGCAGTCAACAGATGTTACTGAAATAGCAAAAACTGACTTAGACTTCTACCTAACAAATTTTCACTGAGTTCTTGACAATTATATATTTTGATTTGTAGCAAAATTTTGCAGATTATACAGATTTTGCAACTGCATGCCTTTCTGGACATATCTCGCCAGCCACCCAAAGTTCTAAATTTATTTAACACAATGTAAAAATGGCGCAAATGAATGTTGTTCGTTGTTGTTGTTGAAATTATATTATGGAGTTTAACCCTTTCAGCCCCAAACACGACAAATGTTGTGTTGGTAAATTCTCCCAACTAGGGCCCATACTATTTGTATTACCAGCTTGGGAGAATTTTGTTTTTCATATTCAAAGTTTCACCTTGTTTGATCAATTTCCATTTTCTCATTACCAAATGATTTATTTTGTATGTGTTATGTAAGGAGAAGTTCGATGTTGATAAACTGGATGAGGACGGAAACATTGACGATGACGGCTCATAAAAAACACACTTCTTGCTTCCCCTTGTGGATTACATATGGCTGGTTTGCTTTCTCTTTTGTCCGAGTTACGCTTTGTGGACAGAAAAGGATGAAAAATGATCCTTTAAAGATAAAAGAAGATTAAGAAAATTTTCTGTAGGTCGTTCGCGTAGTCGCAAAAACTTCAAAACTGAGCTCTTCATGATGTAATTTTCAAGTCCACGACATGCAGGTGACCCACACAGTGCATTTCAACGAGCAGCTAATGTAATCACTATTGTTTTCTGACATTGTCGTCTGCATTGGCGTACTCGAATCTTCAACTCCCTACTTTATAATTCATGTGGCAGTAACTGATACTTCGTTGTGCCTTAACTATAGAAATGACAAGCAGTGGCCTATCAGTAAACACACTAAAACAAGTGGCCATGGTCGTCAACAGTGATACCCTGGTTATTGTGTTACCTCATCACCTTGTACCTTCTGTTGCACTACCATTAAGGACTGCCAGAAGTAAGTTTAGTAAAAAAAATATCGCAATGATAAAGGGACTGTAAGGAAATTTTAATATCCGGTGAAACATTTTACATTTTAGGATACTTTGAAATGAAATATTAAGTTTGAAACTGCATCCATGTTTTTCCACGTAAATGGTTAATAGGTTGTAATAGTGAATTTTCATTGCTGTTCAGCACTAATTCTAGTACTGTATCAATATGAATCAAAGCAGTGATAATTTGAGAGGTCGGTGGCACAGTGGCTGAACGGTTAACGTGTTAAACTTTTAATCCTAGCCAAGGTTGCAAGCTTGAGCCCTAGTCAGACCTCTGTGTTGTGCCCTTAAGCAAGAAATTTTACCCGACTTATTCCATCCCCCTCAGCTGTATAATTGAATGCCAGCGCCTCCTGGGGGCTAACCAGGGACTGATTAGTATCCCATCCAGGGGGAGTCAAAGACTCTCATGTGCTTAACACTACAAAACTGGAGATTAGCGCCGGCCTGATGGGCCATCTGGCTCGAGAATAGCTAGTGCTTGAAAGGAGGAACTGGTTATATTCATTCTTTCTATCACAACATTTGATGTTCTGGAACATCAGATAGATAAACTAATTATTAGCTCTAACATCTATTTAGTTTTTATGCAAATTATTTGTTGTGACCATTACATTTATCATGAAAATCCAAGGTAAAGAAAAGCTATCTGTTTCTTACTATAGGTGCTGTAAACCTGTGCTTCTCAACACTGGATGGGAGCTACCTGAGACAAGAAAATATTGTGGATACCACTCCTGGACCCTGGGATGATTTGATCGTGACAGGTTTAGGTTAACAGAAATTAAATTTTTTGTGGATTTTCTGTCTGTGTTCTGTCCTACTCTCTTTTGTGGTTTTGTCGTTATCGCGGAGTTTGAGATTACTTTTTGGCAGTATCTTTTGTTTTTGAATTGAAGAACTGCAAGGTATTTCGGTTTTCAGTTACTTGGAATGAATCAAGGAAAGCTGACATTGTTTGATTTCTCTCTAAGCTTCATGTGCTTTGTCTAAGATTATTAGAAAATGGAGTGTGCATCTGTATGTTATTGTTTGTTGAGAAAAGATAATTTGTTGAAGTGTTCTTACGTTCTTAAGAAAGAATCCTATGTAATGTTTACATTTGTATATGTATGATTCAGGAGCTTGCTATGACAGTACCAACGACATGTTGTGGACATGTGGTGGCAATTTGGTCAGTGAGTGGAGAAACCTTGGATATCCATCTTTTGGCAGTGTTAGAAGGCAACTTGGATTAAACTGTGGTTTAACAGGTTTGTACATACTGCACATATACTAGGACTACTGTAAAGCACTATACGGTAAATACCATTTTTTGTAGTATTAGAAGGCGACTTGGATTTAACTGTGGTTGAACAGGTTTGTACATACAATAGAACTTCTCCAAATTAGCATCCAGTGAGAACACTGTAAACTATTGTTAGCACCAGTCTGACTTACATAGTAACCTAGTCTAAAGTGCAGACGCTAGGTACCAGTCTGCTTGGCAAATTGCTTCTTCTGGTTGTTAGAAACCCTCCCTCTGCAAACGTCTGTAGATCACTTGTAGAAGACATCCCCTTTTCTGGAGCCAACTTAGAGAACTGTTTTCCAGTGATGGGCAATAATTTATTTTACGTCAGGGGGAAAACCGAGTGATATTCTGGTTCTTATGGATATTAAACGATTTTGATGCACTGTGATGTTAATTATCTTGACCAACCAGTCTAAGGGTAATGATTTAGAACACGCAGACCACAGCTCAAGGTACGTATTGAAAAGATTAACGGTACCAGTTTCATATTCGTAAATACATGTATTTGAAAAATTTATGTGATTTTTTAGGGAGAACTAGTTCTGCTGTGTTCATTTTGGCCACTGACTACAGGCCTCTCACAGTTTATCTTGTATGGCGTTTCTTATTTCTAAAGTCACAGCGAAATAACCAACATTCATTTCAAAGAATAATGAAATCAAAATATTTCTTCGTGCTTCCGTGTGAACCATAACATGTCCAGTCTTGTGAAACTTTCAGAGTCCAGTAATGACGATAGTTGTGCGACACAAGTGCAAATTTCAGTTGCTGAACAAGTTGTGTTCCTCTGCCGAACCTTGCAGTCCAGCCTTCACACCGTGCATAATGTTCAGCCCCAGCCAGACTTGATCCTCAACTCCTCCGACCTCGGTGTGATTCTTGATGAATTGGAGGTTGCTGTCAAGAAGAATGACCACCCAACCGTTCTGTGTTTACTTATTGCGCTGCAGCCCCTTCTGAAATTAGTCCAATTATGGGGAACGCCCTTGAATGAAGACACAGTAAAGCAAACCAAAACATTGGCCTGGAAGCTCGTGTGTGCAAACACAAATGTCATCGGTGCACAAATACAGGAGGAGGCATGTAGGCTGTTGTTGAGTGGAAGAATTCTGTTCTATCCATCAGCGGTTGAACAGAGTGCTCTTCTGACAGTATTGTTGGCAGAGACAGATGATACGCCTGGTTTGCTTCTCCTCAGAGATCTTCTACTCACCGAGCTTGCAGATGAATTAACGTGGTCAAGCTTTGATTGTGTGGCCGACGTAACGAGTGGAAGGTTAGCATTTCAATAGGTGTGATCAGTTTCACTGTCTTTGCTTGTCTCAGTTACTGGTTGCTCATCTTAAACAAGCTTTCCTTAGAGTCCCTATAAAGCTTATTTTTTAATTTCCAAATGAAAAGTAGAACCCTTTGATAACAGTAATTTTCAAAAATAAATCATTTTCTCGCTGTTCCTTTTAAATTGTTTTGGCTTGAAGCGTGAATTGCTGACGTAGGAGGCATGTGACGTAGCATGAGGAAGAGACAATCTTTTTTATCTCAATACATTGAATTCTGGCTACAATAGTCACATTATTATAATTTTAATCAATGTATTATCACCTTGAAATTGTTTAAGCTTTGGCCTTACCAAAGAGTACACATTGCATGGCCTCTTTTGTTACACTGCTTGTTGACAGGAATTAGAGGGAGATGGTGGTATTCTCCTGCGTCCAGCTGATTAGCACTAACCCAGGGTTAAATGTTTAATCTACGTTCCGGCTTCTCACTTTTGGAATTGACAAGTTTATCTGTGGAAAATCTAAACAATGTTTTATAAGAACTGCTACTGCTTGAATTTTGGCTTAACCCAGGGATAAACTTAACCAGGCTTTAAACAACCCAGTCCTGGCGTTTTAAAAGGACCTGAAGTCCGAAAAGACTGGAATTAAACGTTTTCTATAATCTAACTCTGTAACCGATTGTACACTTTTGAAATTTAAGATTTTATGCCAAAAAATATGTGTAGAAAAACTATAACTTATTTTCGTTCCAGAGTTGCACAAGACACTGTCGTTGGTTTGCTCAAGCTATGCATTAAGGAGACGAAAGATAAAATCGTTCGCTGTGGTGGTACGCCCATTGGAGAGCTCCAGAATAATTGGGAAACGAGTTCTGTGGGTTCCTTACTCTTGTTTATTCACCTGTCTTTTAATATCAGGGGTGCCCACGGCCCTTTCATATCGTAGAAAGGTTTCCTAACAATGTAAAGAGTTTCCTAACAATGTAAAAGTTTGGAATCTTGAGATGAATTTTCTCACTTTGTAAACCATAACAGTGTATGGTTCTCTAATCCTGTTTCTTGTGTCTGCAGATTGTACCACCAGCAATGCAGTACCTTGTGGCCTTAATTACCAAAACATGGAAAGAACTAATGATTGCCGATGACTACACTCAAAGTAGCAATGTCGAAGTGGTATGTTTAACAGTGTATAACTGTATTTACTGCGCCTCCAAGTCTATTGTGGAGCAGCTAGACTTTATTGGTTCCCAATTTGTTTTCATTGCGGCTTACTGCCATCTTAATTCTCTCTAGCCATAGGAGATACATTATCATGTTTATTCAAGATCATCTTCCATCTGGCATAACTAAGTCGAGGGAACGTGCATCCCTGCTATCCACGACAATCTCTCGTCTTACTTTGTAGTCTCAAAGTCTCAATGGAAGAACTTCAATCCTAGCTACCCACGACAGTTTCTCGCCTGACCTTGTAGTCTCGATGGAAAAACGTCCATCTCAGCTATCCACGACAATCTCTCGTCTTACTTTGTAGTCTCAAAGTCTCAATGGAAAAACTTCCATCGTAGCTATCCACGACAAAATCTCACCTGACCTTGTAGTCTCAATGGCAAAACTTCCATCGTAGATACCCACGACAATCTCTCACTTGACCTATTAGTCTCATTGGAGAACTACAATCCTAGCTATCGACGATGATCTCTCACCTGACCTTGTAGTCTCAATGGAACAACAACAAGAACAACAACAATTTTATTGCGCTCTTGAAACATTATTTGCATCAAGGAGCACAAGCCACTTGAAAATAGAAGAAACTAGTTGCGTCAAGTGACCTAGGTTAAGCGAGAAAAGTTTGAGATTTGAAATGGTTGTTGTAGGAATATAATAATAATACACAGATAATATTAACAAGTTCTTAAAGAAACAAGAAAATCGTAAAACTGTAAAGCATCAAAAATGAAACATGAACATGAGAGGGGGGATCCAAATGGCAAACTTTCGAAGAAGGTTTATTGAGTGTGTGCAAGACTGTCTTTGGACACAAGTGAATTCTTTTCCAACTCGTTTTAACGGCGAGAGTCACTCTGGATCCGTGTTGGACTTGCTGTTAACCTCGGTTCCTGAATACATCAGAAACATTGATTGCGTC
>JAOBRD020324277.1:0-21383 GCA_027575215.2 Hydrozoanthus sils | reverse complement strand
AGCGGGGCACGGCCCCCCCCCCCCCCCCAATAATTTGGTGGCTAACAATAGCAGTTTTGAATAGATATATCAGATTTCAAAGCGAGTTATTACAATTTTCATTGTGCCCCAACGTACAATATTTTTTTGCTACCGCCGCCCACGCGTTGTTCTTAATGTTTTGGCGTTTTGAGCCTCAGATTGTTCTAAAACTGTTCTTCTTTCCAATGTATGTTTAAATCGAAGAAAAACTAAGTTTTAGAGAAAAAATTTGATCAATTCATTCCCGCGGATTTATCGTTGATTCGGCCGAATTATTTCCCGAGACGGGTGTAGCTTTGGAAACCTTATGAGGTAAGCACTGCGATCACGTGTCTATTTAACCGAGCGCAAAAAAAAAAACCAAATGAGTTAATTTTGTAGCGAGAACTGTTTGTGAAAGTTAAGGCTTTAAAACAAAGGAGTTTTGAATTTCTTTTTTGGAAAGAAAATTTTGGTGAACCTGATGCTTATATACATCGAACCATTGAATTATGAAAAATGTTTAACATGTAGCAAACGCCGTACACTTACGCACCTGCATGAATTGTCAAGTTAATTATGTTGGAGAAATAAGGAGAGCAGAACATGAAGATCCAAACTACAATTCCGAGCCAGAACGTCACACCGCCAAAAAAAGAGATCGTGAGTTTGTATGGAAACACCGATTCCGCTCCGCATTGGAAAACGACAAAGTCTTAAGAGGCTTTTGACATTTTGCAACTTTAAAGCCTATGTTAAACAATCAAATCAAATCATTCGAACTCTGCCTGTTCTCCAGGACCAAGTTGTTTCAAAGACGATTTGCCCTAATGAAGGGTTAGTTACCATTTGACAACCAATAGTTTTCATTAAGAGTTAACCTTTGATAGGGCTAATTGTCTTACGTACAACTTGGCTCAGAGGAATTACTTAACAATGCCTCTTTGTCCCTCGATCCAGACTTAAGCCAAATCCAATAACTCGTGTTATTAAATATGAAGATGGTGAACCGAAAACGTTTGTTTTAAAATCTTAACACAAATATTTTTAGCCTTTCATTTTTAACAATTGTGAACAAAAAGTTTGTTTCGTATGCACTTAAAATCAGTGTGTATCAATTATGGAAAAGTTTTTTCAGTTTATAATAACATAGCAGACAAATTATAGGCGGAATTCGGTCCTCGATTTTATCTGTAATTGCCCTCCGTTTGAAATTTCATATGGGCAATTACAAATTATCCTTAGAAACTAGTTCATCACGCGCGCAAAAATCAAGATGGCGTGTTTACAAAGCGAATTTTTGCGCGCGCGAAATCTTTCAAAACTAAAAGAAAGAAAAATAGAATTCGTGTTGTATATTATTAAAAGAAAAAGAAAGAAAACATTGTTCTCCCTGCGTTCGGGCAATTGATTCGAATTAGGCAAAAGACGTGTGATTTTTTTTCGAAATTTGACTCAGCGTCGTTTGTTTAATAACTGATAATAACTAAAGACTACATGTTGCAGGTGACGAAAGCAAAGGTTACATCAAATCTGCAATGAGTGAATGGGAGAAGAACACGTGCGTTCGTTTTACTGAGAGGAAAAGCCAGATTGACCACATAAAGTTTGTTTATGAAGGAGGGTAAGGAATAACATGTTGTCTTCCAATCACAGTCATCCACGTTGTACCCAAGACTGCGCATGCTCAGACAACTGCTGGATCTAACAAAGACAATCGCTGTAGCTATAGGCGGATTTCAGTACGACGTCATTGTTGACATTTGCCTCTTTAACATAAATCAAACTTCAACATTAAGACAAAACGAGTCCAAAATTCGGTAGAGTATTGCAAAGTGAGTTTTCATTTAACGTTTTAGCTCGATACAAAGAATACTTTGAGAGAAACGAGGCTTTCAAAGTTGTTAGATTAGAAAGATTGTTTGGCTGGGTGGGAAGAGTTGCCCCAACTGGAAAGAATAACTGTAAAATTTGGAGTTTTTTTTAAAAGGCTCGTTTCTCCCAAAGTATACGACGTATCAAGCTAAAGGTTTTACTGATTACTAACTACGCTACACGCTATCGAATTCTTTTTGTTTGAATGTGGAAGTTTGATTTATGCTTTTATTATGTAGACAATGAAATCCGCCTACTTATTTTTAAGAATATGGCCGAATTGAATATTAGCCAAAACAAATGAACTAATGAATAGATAATAGGCAGTGCACTAATTACATGTACATTGAACATGATTCATTATGATGCAAACCAAGTCTAGTCTAATTTGCAATTAATGAAAATTGAAGAATTGATAACATATTGTTTCGTGATAATTGTTTACTAATAAAGATAATTGAATCGCCGCACTTCCCGAAAATGTCGATCTCATTCGTCAACAACTATGGAAGTTATCAATAACGATTATGGTGTTGATGATAATTCAGTAACGAGAATGAGCGTAATACTGATGATGTTAAATAATGATAATTATACGGTTAAAGGCAGTTATCAATAATGACAATGATGATGACAGTTATCAATAATGATAATGATAGTTATCAATAATGATGATGACAGTTATCAATAATGATAATGACAGTTATCAATAATGATAGTGATGATAAGAGCTATCGATAATGATAATGCTTCGGCCGTAGTTATAATGATGAAGTTGTAGGTGATGATTACGATGATGGTAGTTAACAACAGATGATACATGATGATCATAGTTTTGACAATAATTACAATAATGATGATATGTATAAGTGTATGTTCTATGACACGAGCCAGTTTGTTTCTCGTTCCATAATAAAGATGTTCATCCTACGTTGGAAGAATTGGCGGAGTACAAACGATTTCTGTTGGCTCAAGCGACCGAGCTACTGTTTGTAAACACGGCAATATTGTGCACGAGATTGCCCACTCGCTTGGCTATTTTCACGAGCATAGTCGGCCTGACAGAGACGACTACGTGAAGGTCATCTGGGAAAACATCCAACCAGGTAAGGACATTATACACACAAGATGAAGTCGAGGGAAACATCAGAACTCGAGGGAAAACAAAACTAACTTGTTTCCCGAGGGACTATACCTTAAGTGCTTTGTTATATATTTAGATTTTCCCTTTTACTGAGACTTTTCGCTGATGTGTTCGACGCGCGGGCAACAACTGCGCAATTGTATCCTGGTGGATAATTTGAATTTGTTCAGGGCACGTGACCAGGAATCGACCAATCACAGTGCTCATTTTGTTGAGTGAAAGTCTAGGTATATAACAAAGTCATTTGATATTCTTCTTATTTTGCCTACACTACCCAATCAGACTCATCACTAAATTCGACACATCACAACTGTGTAGATGCTTGGGCATGTAGGTCAGCAAGCGCCACAAGCGGGTTTATTTTACCATTTGTTTACAGGCTACGCTCTCTCAATACAATATGTTTGCATACTTGACAAAACTGACTTGTAAAGCTATTTACCTGATAGAAACTCTAGACACCTGCCGGATACGAAACCCTGTGGGAAAAAAGGGACCGTATTCTCCCAATCCAATGCAAGTGCCATTCCCCCACGGAGATTAAGGGGATAAATAGAACAAAAAGTTGGCTAAGAAAGCTGAACCTAAACTGATTCAAATCTGTAACGGTTCAATACTTATACAATGAATTACCCATAATTCCTATGTGACAATTTGTTTCCCATCCTTTGGTCCAGGCCGGCAAAATATCTATTTCTCCCAGTTTCACAAACTGCCAAAGTTCAAGTGTTAGAAACATCATTTGGTATGACAGCGAACAAATTCTTTGAGAAAATCACTTCAACCAAAAGTTTGTTAAAAGAACCTAAACTTAGATCAAATTTGAACTACACTGAAATAAAACATGGGCCTTAACCGGTATGAAATACAATCTGCGACCTTTTTCACTGTTTTAGCATATTTTGAGACAACTTTCAGACGTGTGAAAAGTTTAAGAATATATATGGATTTTTGAACAAAGACAAACGCATTTGAAAATATGTAACTATAGCCAAACATATGTGGCTTTGCTATAAAAGCGAATGCTCAAGTTTTGGTTGTTAGAATATTGAATTTTATGTTTTTGTAATTTTTTTTTCTAAAACTTTGGAACAAAATGGTAAGTAAGTTCAAGCCCCGGTCAGACAACTGTGTTATGTCCTTGAATAAGACACTTTACCTGACTTGTTCCAGTCGACTCAGCTGTATAAATGAGTACCAATTCTGCTGGGGGCTAACCTGCGATGGATTAGTGTAATGTCCAGGGGGAGTCAAAGACTCTTAACCCTACAGAAACCGGGGATAAATTTCAAATGCAATAGTAATGGGCCACTTGGTTCTAAAGAGGGCTTCATATACACTTAAACTATAATAACTTCTAATTGAATACAAATATCTTGAACAGATTACAAGAAGAACTTCAAAAAAGAGACACCGGCCACTATCGACTCGAAAGGTGTTGAATATGATTATGGCAGTGTGATGCATTATGGGGCGTTTTTCTTCACGTCGAGCGCGGGCAAACAAACCCTGGAGACGAAACAGAGCGCTTCTATTGGCCAAAGGGTTGGACTAAGCCCCCTTGACATTGAACAAGCGAATCTCCTCTACAGCTGCAAGAAAAGTTGGTTTCAGTTTCAAAGAAGTGAATAAGTGTTTAAAATTTAAGCTAACTAATCCGCCTTTTTACGATTACAGTGTAGCAAATATCAAAATCTCAGTGGAATAGGTTTTGTAAAAGAGCATCGTTAAAATGCCTACGACATAAACTACTTTATTGTCTTAATGAGCAGACCTTGCTAAATGAGGAATAGGGGTGAAAATTAAAAATGTTGTCAAAATACTTAGTGGTTCTCGAGAGGTTAGGGACGGACTGTTAGAAAGCTGATAGGGGGTGTTGGGAATTTTCAGTTTGCAGTGTTTTACTCAATGCTTGTGCAGGATTTTTTTTTGGGTGTAGACTTCAGCTCGAATTTTTTTTCCCAAAAATATCTTTTTGTTCATCACTTAGAAATGATAAAGCGTCCAATTCTATTTAGTGAGCTTTAAACGTAGGGGGTCCCGGGGTATGCTTCTCTGAAATGCACATTTGGCTAATTTTAATAGAGAATTAACCAAACTACAATACAAGCAATACACTCTGTACTACTTTTTTTTCTTCATTTCTCTTTGCATGAATTTTTTTCAGTCAGATAACCTTGCGCGAAGTTTTTTTAAATTTTCCCTACACCATTTTTCTAATGGTCTGTCCCTTAACATTCAATGTTTTCAAGTGAAGATGTCACTCCATGTACAGGCAAATTTTCACTGAGTTTTCTAAATCTGCTGCCAATCCGTAACCTTTGGATGAATTTAAGCAAAACTTGGACTGATGATGTATCTCGAGGTTTTCTTCAGAGCAGTTATTAATTTTTGTTGTCATAGTAACAAACTGGGTTCCAGGCTCCAAATGAGAATTTCTGAATTAATGAGGTTTTTTCGTCAAATCATATGTTGTACAATATATTACAACATAATTTCTGTTCATCTTAACGTGCAAAAGAGAAAACAAAGATTTGGCTTAGCTGCTTCTGTGATAGCTCTTCGAATAACACAAGATTTGTTTTATTTATACAAATAGGGGCCAGGAATCGAGTTTGTTGCTTTGACGATGAAAAACTGTTACTATTTTGAGGAAAACATCAAGATACATAACCAGTCTAAGTTTTGACTCAAATTTATCCAAAGGTATTAATAGAATGGCAGCAGATTCCAAGAGACTGAAAGTTTGCCTGTACATGCAGTAACATCATCACTTGAAAACATTTTAAAATGTTAATATCTTGAGAACCATAATTAAAAGATTTCGACAAAATTATTTTACTCTTAATTCTTATTTAACAAGGTCTATCAACTACAAGATAACAAAACGTTTCACACCATAGGCACTTTAATGCTCCACCATGATTATTCGAAGAAACTTCTACATTTTGGGATAAAGAAATTAAAAAATAGACACAAAACTTATTTCGTCACGTAAAGTCCAATTTTTCATTCATTCATTATTTTTGTTTTGTTTTGATTTGTTTCGTTTTGTTTGACTATTTTTTCTTTCGTTTTTCTTTCTTTATTTCTTTCTTTTTGCTATTTGTTCTTTTAATCGTGTATATGCATCTACTTATTAATGTATAATATATAGATATACGCATTTGTTTATTCATTCATTCACTTTGATATATGCGTTCATTCATTCATTCATTCATTCTTTTCTTTCATTCATTCTTTCATTCATTCATTCATTCATTCATTCATTCGTTTGTTCATTCATTCATTCTTTCACTCCCTTCCTTCCTTTCTCCCTACCTTCATTCGTTCATTCGTTCATTCATTCATTCATTCATTCATTCATTCATTCACTCCTTCGTTCCTTCCTTCATTCATTCATTTACTTTTTCACTTATTCTGCTTTTTTTAGAAACTTATCATATTTATATATCATATTATGTATGATTATCCCCAATGTGTTCATCACAGGGGACCCAGCTCAACCGGTTTCTTGGAATCCAGCGGCAGACAAGCCTCAACCAGTCGTCAAAGTCCTTCGTAAAAGTGATGTCCAAAATACGGGGGATAAGGACAATCACGTGACCCATGAGGATACCATTCAAATTGAAGAAGGAAGTGCAGAGAGTAGTGGCGACGCCGCATCAGCTACAAAGAGCAAAAAAAGTGACACCGTAAAACAGTATGGAGATTACCAAAAGGTCTATGCCGACTCTGGCGCGCATGTTAATTTAAACCCAGCAAGTAAGTCTTTTTTCTACTACTTTTTATCAGCTTGAGTTGTAGAATTTGAATGCAAACCTTTAGGCGAGAGTACACCCAAAGCGCGCTTTGTGGCCACTTTCCTCATGTTTTTTATACAATATCTCCGTCCATGATTTGAATCTACAAAATCGCTATGCTTAAAGCACAGATGGAATGAAGGAGAATCAGCTTGAATATTTTATATTTAAGAGTTTTTGGATGAGTTTTGAGTTGTTTTTTTTCTTGAAGATTGGTAGTTTAAAAGCAAATTTTAAATTTGGTGATTTTTCGGGAAGTTTAAAAATTAATTTTGAAGTTCATATTTGATGTAAATTCGCCAAACCGTCTTCAAACCAAAGCTGTACTAGTTCCTTTCCAGGAGGGACTGTTTGCTGATTTTACCAATTATTCTTCTTATTCAAATATCTTTTTCAACTTCTTCACTATATAACCACAGTTTGGTTGTACTCCCGCCTTAACCGAGATGAATTACTTGGTCGCTATGAAATAAAGACGCTAAACGGTAGAGTCCTATAATTGAGTTGTAGACCTGGATTTTCTGACAACCTAATGGTACTAAAGACCATAAGCAATTGTGTTTGTTAAAGTGCGTATGAAGTGAAAATTTTTATTACTTCAGCGAATAGAACTTGCTAAATGAGGAATAGCGGTGAAAAAATTTTGTTAAAATCTTTTATGGTTCTTGAGATGTTAACATTCAATGATGAATTGAACTTAGGATGAATTTAAGCCAAACTTTCGCTGATGATGTTTGTACGTGTTGAGGTAGATAGATGATCAGTCCAAGTTTGGCTCAAACTCATCCAAAGTTCGATTCATCATTAAATGTTAACACCTCGAGAACCACAAAATATTTTGACAAATCTTTTTCACTTTTTCAACTGTTACAATTAGTCAATGCCCAAAAACAAGTAAATCTATTTTATTATTATCTTTATTGTATGTATTAAGAGGGATTAATAAAGCAATCTTGAATCTTGAATCTTGAATTTAGCAAGCTCTATCCACTGAAGTAATAAGATTTTTCACTTCATTTACCACTGTATGCACAAAATTAATGGCGCCCTCGTTCTATCAGGTCAGCTGACTTTATCAAGCGCAACCGCTTTAGGCTTGGGAGTCCCCGGAGAGTTAACAGGTAAAAAATATAAGATCCGTCACGTCACGTTACGTAATGTCACGTACGTTACGTTACGTCAATTTATGTCTTGTCACACTTAGTAAAGTTGCTGTATTCATGTATATATACATTCTGTTCGATGCGTATTATAAACACAAAAGAGCTAGTGTAAAAGCAGGAAAGAACACAAGTGTCTACCCCGGTAACTAGCCATATCATTTTACAGCAATATGAACTAGAGGGTTGCTGCAATCTGATTGGTCGAGAGCCTCTCTATTCGAATCCCAAACAGTGGTATTACAAATCAAAGCAGTACATTTATATACAATTTAACACAAGTATACAATGAGCCCTCCCTATATATATGAACTGGTTGTAAACAAGCAGAATGGCGGCCATGTTAGCGGAGGCGGGTTGGCGCAGTGGTAAGATCTCTGCCTCCCAATTCTGAGGTCCCCGGTTCAACTCCCGGCCTCGTCGAGAGTTGAATACTTGGGTGACCTTCTTTCCCGCTAAAAGCCACTCAGCTTTCCATCCTTTCGGGGTTGGTTAAATGAGTACCAGCATACATGGACCGCTTTGAAACGGCAGCCCGAGGTGCCTATATATGCTTCGAGTCCGCTGGGGGTAAACTAATCATTGTAAAGCGCCTTTGAGCATTCATATGGAAATGGTGTCACTTTTTTACCTTTTCTTTTGTTTACCGATTGCAATGACGAGCGCAATCAAAATTTAAAAGAGAAAACTAGAAATAGAAATACTGTAATAGGTACGAACAACTGGCAAAAAAGTGTGAAAAACCTGGTAAGAACAACCTAGTTTATAGTGAATAAATAAAAATCTTCCAACCAGAAGAGGTAATTGGAGTTTTATGCAACAGTACGTAAACAAGACGGAACTGAGCGCAAATGCATATCATCAACAAGTTACCAAATGGTTTGTTCGTGCAATTTGGGGTTTCAAAGACAACAAAATGAACTTACTTCGCTCGTTCAATTTTAAGTTAGTATTTGAATTATTTTCTTGTGCTGATTAATCCCGAATTGTCCTCCAATTCATTTGGTTGCCGCTACCAGTACTTATATAGTCAATATAGGATCTATCCTTGCATGGACAGATATAGGTAAAAGGCTCAGTCTGTCGTACTGGTGCTCATGATCAGTAGTTGATGAACTTTGCTCCGCATGGAGCTAAGGGTCTAAGTTAGTAAGTGAGTGATTGATTGAGTGAGTGAGTGGGTGAGTGAGTAAGTAAGTAAGTAAGTAGGTAGGTAGGTAAGAACTTTCTTCCAGGTATAAGCGCTTGAGTGAAAATGCCCTTAAAAACAGTCTTCTCGAGATGAGAGCTTTAAAAGTCAAAATTACCAATCGTTATAGATTTTCTACGACAGCAGTTTACAAAAAATTCTCTTTTTCCTCTCTTTCAACTTTGAAATTGCCCTTTTAGATGCTGATGAGGAAAATAGAGGGAGAGGATTTTTCGAAGGGGATATGATGCTGACACCAGATCAACAAAAGACACTTGACATGTTAAAGGACGGAACCCTCCCGGCTAAGCGAGCACTCATCAAAAATACAACCTACCTGTGGCCAAAAGCGATGGTTTACTACAATTTTGATGATGATATCGGTACGTGACGAAGCTAACCTCCCTGTAGGTTACCGGATAACTAAGCTCGGTCATTTCATGCAGTGTAACCTTCTGTTAACTTATTTGAAAAATCATGTCACGCCCCGTTAGTTATAAGGTATCAGGTCACATATCACGTAAGATTATTTTATCGTAGTTTGTCACTCTTTATCATGAATGACGTTCTGTAAGTAAGTTTTGCTAATTTAGAAATAATTTGTCAGGTGTATCAAATAGAGGTATTGCTTAATGAAGAAAGTTTACCAAGTTATGAATTTAAAATTTGTTGATACTTCGAGACTCTGTTACCGACACTCACTGTCTTGAAGAAATCAACGGGGCTTTGAGAAGAAACGTTTAAATTGTATATATCGTGTTTGTGTAACTTAATTTGTTAGAAAGGGTCTTGAAAAAGAGGGAAAGTGTCGCTTTTCGATTCATTCAAATAGCTCTTTTGGTTGCTGAGATAGTAAGGTTTTTCAAATACGCAAACTGCAAAAGTTGTGACGTAATAGGGGAACTTATAAATTGAAAAATCACAAAACAACAATTATTTCTTGAATTACAGGACCAATGATTCTGGAACTTTGTACAGTTGTTTAATTACAACACAAAAACAAACACGCGTTATAAAAACAGCTGTTGTGTTGCATTTTATCCCATTGGGTCCCTCCTATTACTTCACAACTTCAGTAACTTGCATGTTTGAAAAATCTTGACATCTCAGCAACCAAATAAGTTGCTTCAATAAAATAAGCGACATTTTTCTTATTTTTCAAATTTTTTACTTACAAAGTAAGTTCCATAAACATGATTTGTACACTTTAAATAAAGAAATGTCTTGGCATCCCAGAACGAAGCTCTTCCCGGTTCTCGTGTACCCCTCCACCCCCTCTCCCTGTAAACTCAAACTCTGTCTGTTTTAGTAAGCTATTTAACTTATAAAAAATTTGGGATAGAAGGGCATGGGTGCTACCAAGGACGATGCAGAAAGATTGTCTTAATTGTAAAGACTTCACTATAAAGTCTCAATTATTGTGTCTTCATTAAGATCATTGTTTCGCACCGTCCTTTTGCAATCCTCTTCACCCAGGATGAATCATTTGTATAAATGAGGTTGAAAACATGCAAGATGAAATGTTGAAGACTGGCTACCTTTCCATTGTCATCTTCAAGTTTTCAAACCCGTTTATACAAAGAATTTAACCCGGTTCTCCTGGGTAAGAGGGTTGCCGTCAAAGCCGAGCCAATTTTGTCAGGACAGTGCTGACGCATGCCCTTTATGAGCACACTTGGTCCAAGTTGATCAAGTGTTTAAATGGTACTGAAAGTTACCTTAACTTAAAAAACAATGATCTGGTGCGCATGGAGACTGGGGAGGGTGGGAAGAATTTGGTGAGGAGTCTGGGGAGAGGGAGGGCGAGGAGAAGGTCGCCCTACTCTCCTTAGTCTCCCCAATCCCCTCGTGCCAACTGCACAGGCTGGTTTAGTAGGTTGCCCTTTCAGCCGAACCAAGATTATTAAGACTCGGAAACGATCGTGGTTTAATTTTTGAAACAATAAGTGAACAGAGTGCCACGGTTTGAGCAGGATTCATTTCAATACATCACACAAGCGAATAACATTAATTTTTTATTACAGGTAAATGGCCCTGAAATTGAAATCATTTACATTCGCGAGGGGCGTTAAAGTAAAACAGCAAAACAAAAAACCAGAAAACCAAAAAGGAAAAATCAGCAACCTTTAGATCAATTAAGGCGGGACTTAACCTAAACTTTTGCTGGATAGTGAAGAAGTTGAAGAAGATATTTGAATGAGAAGAAATTTGAGTAAAAACACCAAACCGTTCCTTCATGCAAGGGACTAGTACAGCTTTGGTTTGAGAACGGTTTTGCGAATTTACATCAAATATTAACTTCAAAATTAATTTTTAAACTTTCCAACAAATCACCAAATTAAAAAATCTCTTTAAAATTACCAATCTTTGAGGAAAAAAATAAAATTCAAAATTCATCGAAAATTTTTTAAAATATTCAAGCTGACTCTCCTTCATCTCATCTGTGTTTTAAGCATAGGGGTTTTGTAGATTCAAACCGTGGACGGAGATATCGGAAGAAACATGAGGAAAAGTGGCCACAAAGCGAGCTTTAGGTTAAGTCCCGCCTTAAACTAATTAAAGTAGAGATGGGTAAGCTTGTGTCGAAAAGTTAAGCTTAAAAACTCACACGCTGTCACTGAAAATATTCCGCGGCCAGGCAACATTACTCTCTTAACTTCATTGATCGATAATTTTCGACGTTTGCCACTTCTTTTAACTGATATACCTGTAGATACTTCTCTCGTTCCGAATAGTTCGCGCTAAAGCATAACTTTACACCAGTCTCCACTCATCTCGAGTGATACGTCATTTCCATGTGCGCAGAACATGATGCGCGTGAGAAGTGGGCTGGAAAAAAATTTCGCCCGGACTGGCTGATCTCCCTCTAAACCAGGCTCCGTTCTGGGCTCGGTGCAACTCCATCATTACCACAAAAACATTACGTTTAAGATTGATCCTCTTCGGTTTTCTCTCATTCACAACCATTGGCTCAAAGTGATACAAATAGAGCTAAGTGAAAAGAAAATTTTAATTTCTAGGAGATGTTGTCAACGAGGTTCCGATTTCTCCACAACTCTAGTTTCTTGAATTACGCGACGAGACTATACCCTTTGCAATCAGCTACCACAACATATTATTTTTTCAATAAAGATAAAGGGAAGTAGGACATAACAAGAATACAAGTTACAATGTTTCAAATAATAGATAAATAAAAATTATGATGGGGATTTTATTTTTACAAAGAACCTAACTCATTTCAGATGATAAGGGTAAAACAAACGTACGTCAAGCCATGGAACACTGGGAAAAAAGAACTTGCCTGAAGTTCAAGAAAAGAAACGATGAGAAAGATTATATAAAATTTGTCTTTGAAGGAGGGTAAGTTGATTCTTGGAGTTCAAAGCTTTTTGTTATCTTCGTGTTTGTTGGTCGCGAAAGGAGTCTTTGTATTACTTGATCTGGAAAAGTATCTTCGTGTTTGTAGGACTGTTGATAGTATTTTCGTATTTGGTAGGCCTAAAGCTGGTATTTCCATGTTTGTTATCTTTTTGTTTTTAGGTTCAGAGAAGTATATTTTTATTTTGTAGGTCTGGATAAGGTATCTTCGTGTTTGTAGGTCTGTAAAAGGTATCATTGTTCTTTGTATTTGTAGGTTGGGAAAACGTATCTTTGCTTCGTATATAGAGAATAGAATAATATAAAAATCAAGTTACAACACACTATTAAATTATCATTCCTTGTCACATCCGCTACAGATGTGCTTCTCGGGTCGGTCGAGGGAAAGGAATGCAAAAACTCTCGATTGGCAGTCCAAAGCTCCATTGTAAAAAAGGAAACCTCATTCACGAGATTGGTCATTCTATCGGGTTCTTCCACGAGCACAGCAGGCCAGATAGAGACGATTACGTGGCCATTCAGACAAAGAATATCATCCCAGGTAAGTTGAAAACTTTCTTTTAATTTGTTCAAATTTCGAATGCTTGCCCCTTTAATATACTAGCTATCACTTCTGAGTTCACCCGCGAAACGCCGTTTGTCCATAAAACGACCCACGACTGCTTTCTGCAAAAAATATTTTTTATCGAAAGAGTAGCTTCGTGTCTGGTGTTTGCTTCGGAGATTCAGTGGCAAACCGGGCCAGCGCTTTGTTTTCATGCAGGCATTCACAACGAAAACTATTATAGAATAGAAATTGAGCCTTTTTATAAAAATCAAACTTCTCACAGATAAAAATTGAAAATATTTTAAATATGTCTTTTAATAATCAACTCACGTTCGTAACAAAAGCGGGATGAATACAGTTTTGTTTGTTTTAACAGACACTGTCAACGTTTGCGGCCTCGTCCGAGTTTCTTCGTTATAACGCGAAAACTAAAGTAGATTTCAACATGGAATTTTGAAAACTGGAAGATGTTTTCCTAGCATTCCCAAATATCAATAACATTTAAAAAAGTAGAAAGGGAAAACAAAAATTGGTCAAAAAAATTCTGTGTATCCTTAAAAGGTGAGGAAGAAGATCAGTTGGTGTTAGGGGCAGTTGGATGATAGCGCGAAAGAACCGCCATGTTGGTAGAGAATGAAGTCCCTTAACAAGTGGAACTACAGGTCCATTTTGGGTAGTTTTCAAACCTTAAGGCCAATAAGGGTTGTTGATAATCTGAAGGACAGATGCATTATAGGTAGTGCATTCCCTTGACCAGCGCAAACATGTACATATGCATTGTGGGTAGTGCAGTGGTATATAAAAGATCTGTAATGCTACTAAATGTTAACTAAGATGGTATAGCTTAGTATCTTAACTCTATACTCCAAAGGCTATCAACGAAACTTTCTCAAGTTTTCTACCAAGTGGATCGACTCTCGAAATGTCCCGTATGACTATGGATCCATCATGCACTACGCGCGGGCTTTTTTCTCGAAAATGCCCGCTCTCCTTCCCACGCTGGTAACAAAAAAACACCAAGTGTCGATTGGTCAGCGGATTGCCCTCAGCAAATCGGATGTCCTTCAGGCAAATATTTTGTACAACTGTGACGGTGAGGACCACATCACTAACTTGAACGAGATAATTGTAATTACTTCATCTATTAATTATTCGCTCCGAGCTATAGTAACCGATGTTTTCAAACAAAAGTGTAGAAACATGTTGACACGTAAAGCGCGAACACCCTCAAAAAAGGAAAAAGTTGAGATCGTGCGACAATGTCCAAGATCTATGCAATATTTACAACGTCCTATGGAAACACGTCTCAGACACCTGCGGTTGATTTGTTAACGTTTAAATTGATCGACTGGTCGTTTAAAGGATAACATTATTGGTCTCAAATAAAACTTTAATTTTAATCTCAATCAAATTTGTGCTGCTACTATGGACTCAGCACAAATTTGATAACCTTGTGTATATAAATAAGGCCAAGCAATCCATTTTGATCAGTTTTACGGTTTGAATTTTCTGCGCGCCGCCATTTTGAATTGTGGTATGTTTTGATTGCAGTGCCAGACCCCTCTCGTTCATTGTTACTGTATTCATTGACGGTGGAGACTGGTACTGCTACCAAGATACGTCACAACTCAAAATGGCGGCGCGCGGGAATTTAAAACCGTAAAAGTGATCAAAATAAATTGCTTGGTCTCCGTTACATGCGGAGAATTATCAAATTTTGACCGCTGATATGGACATATAAGCTACATTTGAAACGAAAAATGCTGTACAGCGGAGGAATGTTTAAAAGTTAACTCTAGTCAGTTCTTACTAATAAAGAGTTCTTTAAAACTCCATAGGAATAAAGAATCTGAACGATGATCGTGAGATGCTAGAGAGCGATGATCAAGCTTATGAAAGTGGTAAGTCTGCACAAAAAAAATGTCCGCAACGCAGTGGCAAAGAGGCTAGCGCGTTCCACTCGTAATCCTAGGGTCGCGAGTTCGAGCCCCGGTCAGACCACTGTGTTGCATTGTGTCCTTGAGTGAGACACTTTACCCAACTTGTTCCAGTGCAGTCGACTCAGCTGATAAACGAGTATCAGTTCTGCTGGGGGTTAACCTGCGATAGATTAGTGCCCTGTCCAGGGGGAGTCGAAGACTCTCATCCGCTTAAACACTATGGAAACCGGAGATAAGCGCCGGCAAAATGAGGGTTCGAGAAAAGATTTAGCTTAAGTCAGCATAAAAGAACTGAGGGTGTTTATTAGCTCTGTAATAGGATCCAGTTTTTATCCTGAGAAAAAGAAACAGAAACTTGTGACAACAAGAAAAATTCTTTAGTAGTGTGTATTCTGCTATGATATGACACTGCATGGCATGCGGTGATGTGTTATTGTATGGTAAGAAGTTATACTGCATGGTGAACATCGTACATTATAATCGTTATAGTTTGGTATGGAATGATGTGGCATGGCGCGGTAGTATAAGATATAACTGGTGCGGAATGATATACTACGTTTTAGTTAGAATGATCGATGAAACATGGCATGGCGTGGCATGGTATATTATATACTGGTCGTTATCAAATGTTAATACTTTAGCTTAGTACATTAAAGATTTAGTCTCTTTTAGACTGTGTAACATAGTAGTAGTCTAATACAAATCGATATACCCATAGCACCATGCATGGACACGTACAACCTGAGGTCTTGTATACAAATTAAAAACATGGGACTCTGTTCCAAGTACCCGCGAACGATCAAAGACATGTGCGGATCTACATGCAACCTCTGTTCAGTGAATGGTGAGTGAAACCACGTGTCTTGTTGCACTGAAACCGTTCTCGACCTTTAGATCTGAGAACAAGTACGACAAGTTACAGTTTTCAGCGTGCTTACTTGTTACATGCAAACTAGCTGAGGGCCGGGGACAAAGATTTTTATGGCCCAACCCTCGACTATATTAAAAATGCTTTAACATTAGTCCCCCATCTAGAGGTTTGAATTCTAAATAATCCCCACCCTCCCGTCCCCCCATACCAGTATAAAGGCGATGAAGCTAAAACATAAGGCGTATTCTGTCAAAACATATCAAACTCACTGAGTACAAAAAGTCTTAAATCACAACATTTGACCACACCCAAAACATTGGTCACTCAAAATGTCATCGATTCTGCAATTTTTGTTCATTTATTATTTTATGTAATTCAGAAGCCGTAAATGTACCGCTGGAGTTAAAAAATATAACACTTCGGACGTTAGAGAATTATAGTTTGAGCCCATTTATTGAAATTCTAAATTCGGGTTTTTGCAGTTGATTTCTTCCCGTTCGGCCCCTTCTTCATGGCGTTTTTGCAAAATATGTCGATCCCGGGAGGAGTTAAGGTTTTAAGCTTTTTTGTGCAGGCATAAATTATAAATGTACCGCCAAATTCGAAAAGAATAGTAAATTTCCCGCATTTTGGTGTACAATACATGAATATTCGTGAGTAATTACATTCGGGTTTATGGCTTTCAATAGTTACGCTTTATTGTTTTTCTGATACTCGTCAGTGCAATATCTGTTGAAGCGATAGGACAAAAATGCGTTCTAATCGAACGATCGGCATTTTGTTGTTGTCATAGGGCCTCTACTCGTCATATCTCTCGTCATAGCCTTTAAAATGTATTTTCATTCCACAACTCTCCCTGCCAACCTCTTTAATTTCAACTTCAAATAGCTCTTTATCACTTTTCCTTGTTTTCTTTTAATTGTTTGTTTATATGCAGAATATTCATCTATTAAACACTTTGGAGTTCTACACTCTCTCTCCTTGGCCCATCCGCCATACCGGATATCACTGGTATTTCTTAATCACGCATGTCTGGCGAGGTATTTCTTCTAAAAGAGGAGATTTGGACCGAACGCAACAAATGTCTCCCTTTGTGTGGAATAAGTTTGATATGAATATATTTTGTCAACGGTTTCGTCTGTTTTAGTTTCTTAAAAACTGTTAGTTGTAACTCCAGACACACACATATTTTCTAGTTGATATTAAATCTGTTTGGTATATAAACTTCGTGTTGTGCTTGTCTTTGGCTATCGCAAATTTTTAAAAATGCTCCCCCCCCCCCTCTGTGGTACGCAACCTCACGTTTGGTTGGTCAAAAATAGAACACACTATGACGTAGCAGACACTCGAGAAATAGAAAGAAAACTCGGCTTCGCTTCGTTTTTTTCTCGACACTTTTCTTGTGTTCTGCTACGTAATAGCATGTTCTATTTTTGTCTCGAAACACAAGCGAGATTGTTTTATTCTCTTAATAAACCAGGTGTTTTCAATGCTTAGCAAATAAGATAAATTACTTCTAGCCCCCCCCCTCCGCTCCCCCCCACCCCCCTCCATTACCATCTTCCTGATCCCCGTTTCCCCTTGTACGTACTCCGATTCTTTAGGGAAAAGGTTAAAACAATGGTACTTAATAGGAACCCAATCATTTAACTGTTTTCTTGCGTTATGTGACGTCATACTGTGGTTTCTATTCAGTTATAGAAAACGGAGCTATGACCAATCAGAGCGCGCGTTATCTCGGGCTTATTTTCTAATACTATTTATTCATTATCATTTTTTATTATTTCATTTTCAACAGCTGGCAAGAAAACTAAGGTTACTATTGAAAAGAGCGAGCGAGCAAAACCTCATCAATCCAAAGCCCAGAAAAACTAATAAACAAATGGTAAGCTAAAGAAAGAGTCATTATTATGGAAACATCAAACCAACAAACTAAAATGATCGGCATTCAGCTTGCTCATGTGATTGAGTCTTCTTACTATCACGGACCCAGGCCATTGGTGACTCGAACTGCGCTATGACTACCTTTTTTTTATAAGAATATGTTTTATAAGAATATTGATGGTGAAACTGGCCGAATTCTAAGAACAATTTAAGAATAACGTATAACCTCCTCCGCGCGCAGTCATCCCCTTTGCCATTTCCGAAGCAAAACAAATGAACGGCCGAAGGCCGCGAGTGTGCGAGCGCCGAAACGAAGCGAGGCGCGAGTAGATGACTGGGGCAAGGGAAAAAAAGGAGAAAAAAAAATTTCTCTCTCTTTCGCCCCCCTCCCCCCCCACTCCATCAAGTTTTTTCTCTTCCCAGACTCTCTCTTTCCTCTCCGCCGCTCGTCCCGATTTTTGTTTTGCTCCGGAAAATGCCAAAGGAGATGACTGCGGAGGAAGCTAAATAATTTCGAGGCTCAGATTTTGTTAAAAACAGTAATTAATCTAGCACATTTGAAAAAAAAAATCACATTAGTTACTACTGATTATATGCAGAAGTTTGCAACTTGATGTTGAAAAGAATGGAGGAAAGCGCTTCTCGAGTTGAGTGATTATCTAGATGCAAGACGTTTGTCCAGCGGGAATAGATAAGAACTTATCCTGTGACTTGGCTCCCCTTGTGAGTCTATGTAGCTCAGTGGGTAGAGCATCTGATCGGTTATCAGAGGGTTGCGTGTTTGATTCCCGTCAGTGACTCGGCTCCCCATGTGAGTCTCTTTACTGTAGCTTAGTGGGTAGAGCATCTGATCGGTAATTAGAGGGTTGCGTGTTTGATTCCCGTCAGTCACTCGACTCCCCATGTGAGTCTCTGTATCTCAGTGGGTAGAGCATCTGATCGGTAATCAGAGGTTACGGGTTTGATTCCCGTCAGTGACTCAGAATTTTTTCTGATCACTCAACTTGATAAGTGCTTTCCTTCATTCATTACTGGTTACATGTATTGCGATTGCACTACAATCCCAAGTTGCAAAAAAAATAAAAACAAATAAGAAAACAGAATTAGTCATGTAAGCATACTGTATTGCATGTCCATAGAATTCATGACCAATCCATGCCAATGGCAATGAAAGTTTAGCAAACGGAACATGTAATAATTATAGTTCTGTACAAACTGCATGAACAAAACTTATCACATAGCAGCTAGCCAAGAAACTAAGAATATAATCGTAAGAGTATTTTGAGCTTAAAATCTGAAAACTGAATAACAATATCCAGTCTTGGTCCAAAAAATAATATTCTTATAGACTAGTAATTCCCAATGGAAAGTGTGGTGCTGCCAACTGTTTTCATTGTTCATAATTGGTTTGTTTTGTTTATTTCTGTTTCTCGCGACAACAAAATTTACCACCTCACTTGCTTGCAACCAAAACTCATCACACCACTTGCAATTTCTTCTTGCAATGGCAAAACTCACCACTTCACTTACTTGTAAACAAAACTTACCACACCACTTGCAAATTTTTCTCGCGATGACAAAATTGGCCACTTCACTTGCTTGCAAACAAAACTCACCACACCACTTGCAAATTCTTCTTTTTATGACAAAATTCACCACTTCACTTGCTTGCAAACAAGTTGCATGCAAATTCCTCTTGCGTTGTCTTGTGTCAGTGACATTACAGTGCCCATAGTGCCGCGGGCGCTGTGAGGGATCCTGACAAATGAATTGACATCTAGCGGACGGACACGTCTGCCCAATTGTAGACGTAAATAGCTTTCGCTAGTAGCTAGAGCTGACTTTGTTTTCCCTTTGTGTCATTTTATTTACGATCTTCATCCTCACCCTGGCACATCCAACTTTTTTTCGATGGTTCTTTCCTCGCTCCTTTTATGGGGAGTCAACTTTGGCTAAACGAGATTTGATCATCAGCTTGATAATTGCCAGTCGCTCAAGCCATGAGTATCAAATTGCAAATGCAGTCGGGGAAAAAGGTTCAACACACTTCATTAGCGGAGGAACTGTAAAAAAATTGTTTCCATTATTATTATCATTAATATCATTACTATTTTTATTATTACTACCATTGTGATAAAACCTTAGAGGCTATCATTTAAACAGTTTTAATATTTGCACTTATTCCAGCCATTTCATGTACCTTCACATCATACTTTTTACAATATTTTTTTTATTCAGGTGAAAAAAACAAATGCCAGAAATAAGGGGACTGGCCAATATTTGTAGAAAAGAGATAACATTTTAAAATGCAACAAAGATTGATTTTCCTTTTCTCATTTTTTTTTCACAGAAAATGAAGACAGGCTGGCCTGGTTGCAAAGTCTGTGTTTTCAATTGAAAATTTCAATTTTCAAATTGATTTGTGAAAAAAAAAGGAAAACTGATGGACAACCAGTTGAAGATACACCGTTATATCAACCTGTTATGCGGGCATAACGGAATGTGAATTCGCCAATCCATCTTAAGAATCTTGTTTTATTGAAATTTATAACCGTTTGAACCTTTTTGTTACTAGGCAAGAAAAAACACCAAATTACCCACTAATTCTGTCACACTATACGTATACTGTCCTCATTTACAAAAATATAACCGGCAGAACTGGTGAACTTTAGAAGGTTTAGCTAAAAAAATTACTTGACATTTTTGTGTGTTCACTGGTATCAAACATTCCTTATCTCGCTGTATTATACACTGACGTGCTAAATGCTAGTACAATGGATGTACCAATACACAAACGTCATAGACTCTATGCATAAAGGGTGGCGATTTAAATATAATTTTGTCTATATTCAAATCAGCGCAAACTAGCTCCGTTTTGTACTACATATTCACAAGAAAGAGGCTGGTTGTGCTAATTTGAATATAGACAAAAGAATATTTAAATGTCTGCCATTTATACATAGGGTTTATACTTTATCTTGAAGAGACAAACCCGCTTATTAAAATTGTGTCTCAAACAGCAAAATAAAATCAACGTTCAACTATATGAGGCCCATTCATTTTGCTTGTCTTGTAGTTTAGAAATGATTTGTGTAATTCATTCTAACTTTTAAACCATACAGTTAGTGAAACCCAATATAGTGACAATTCTTTTTGCTTGTCTTGAGGAGTAAAAATGATTGGTATTGCTCATTCTAACTTTTGAACTAGTCGGTCAAACCCTATAAAGTGACCATTTATTTTGTTAGCCTTGAGTGATTTACCTATATAGTATACAACTGGGGCTGAAAGGGTTTAATTAAAACCACTCCTATTTACTCTACATCTAGAGAGTCCCAGTTGTATTGGTTAATTTTCCCGTCTAGAGTGGTTATATATAATTAACTCTTTCAGTCCTAGTTGTATTGGTAAATTCTCCAAACCAGAGTGGTTAACCCTTCCAGTCCCAGTTGTGTTGGTAAGTTCTCCCATCTAGAGTGGTTAACCCTTCCAGTCCCAGTTGTACTGGTAAATTCTCCCATTCACATAGAGTGGTTAACCCTTTCAGTCCCAGTTGTATTGTTTAATTCTCCCATAGAGTGGCTAACCCTTT
>JAOBRD020324167.1:0-21384 GCA_027575215.2 Hydrozoanthus sils | reverse complement strand
CCGCGGGTTAATTTTTGACTGGTGTCCAGGCCGTTCGAGCAGTAACGGTTTTTTTGCTGTCCGTCTTTTCCCAGTCATGTAATCAAACCGCTTTTTTATGGCAGTATCTTCGATTTTCTAGCTGATCCGTAGCCTCGACAACGGAAACTCTGCGGACTTTCAGCATTTAAAACGTTTGGAAATCTATCTGCCTTTGATTGTGTGGAGTTTAAAAGCGAGAGGACGCGATTTATGGGCAAATATTTTGCAACGATAGAATGTGGGTCAGCTCGATGGCAGTGAATTTGTGTCCATCCTTGTCTTTCTCTATAGGGGGGGGAAAGCAGAGAGACTGAAAATTGTCGAAATGGCTTGAAATCGCCACCGCAGAGCAAGAAAGACACAAAGTAACACTTAAAGTAGGTAAAAGTTCCTTTATTTCATTATTTACAGTGATAACGATGAAATTCGAAGTTCCCATACAAAGTCTTATAAGTTTGGTTGATACAACACTCATTCATAGTATTGGCCTCCTGTGATAAAACACATGTGACACAGGCAGTTTGCTCGGTCAGTGTAAAGACCTACAATGAAAAGATTCTGTAAAAAAACTTGCAGTTAGTTTACATCTTAAGCCGAGCAACAGTTGTTCTTAGCTTAATCTTGGCTTAAGCAAATTTGAGCCTCGCTGTTCTAACAAAAAAGTGTGTACATTTTCATTTTCATTCAATTTCAACGATCAAAATTTTACAAATGTATTTCTACAAAAGGGGCTTGCCTGCTCGTACTAATGGTCGAGCTAAGTATGTACTTCTTACTCTCTTAAACTGCCAACCATTAGGTTTGCGACAGTAAATCTTCTGGATTTTTTACTCTTTCATACCGTTAGTGCTTAGGTTTGCGACAGTAAATCTACCAGGTTATTTAACTCTTTTAAACCGCTAGCCATATAGCCCCACACAAAACAGAATTATTTTCTGATAATACACCTTTCACAGTATATTATATAAGTGAAGTCACTCAATCCAAAGACGTCCCAAATGTGGATGTGGCTATATTTGCTGTTCTTAGTAGTATTTTTGTTACTCCCTGATGAAGCCTGCGTGTGGGCGGGATGCGTCGGAGAATAAAAATCAAAAAAAGTTTTAAAATACAACTCAGTGGTCTAGTTTTGCTGCTCGTAAGTTACTGTTAAAAAAATGGTTTCACTTAAATTCACCTGACAAGCTTGCAGGTGTTATCTTTGTTGTAGTGGAAAACCTGGGCAATTTATCAGGTGTGAAAATTATGATCTAATTCAACCACTGGTTATGAAGCCTTTTGGAATGCTGGATCTGCCAGGAAGAGGAGTTGGTTCTAGTAGTTGTGGTGTGGCATTTTTTATGGCAGCAAGGAGCTTTTTCATCGGAAAAAGGCCCTAAATTGGAGTTATGCAGATTCGGCCTGCAATAGGATGAAGTTTATGTTGGAGATTGTGCCAGATGGATTGCAGAAGGCGTGATAAGGTTGCTGTCAGTGTTGTGAACATTGCAAATCATATAAATTATTATTGTACAAACATATGCATACATACATTATATGTATCTCTTCATACCTTTTGTTGACTCAGTGTATTGTATGCCACAGTAAAACTAACATGATTGTATTTAAATTACAATGATTAGTATAGGCAAATCAGGTGTGTTTAGGAATAACGATGGACTTTCAGTTTTAGGGATACTTACATAATTAAGTTTTTCCTTAAAAACGATTTAACCCTTTATTACTTAAACCAAGTGTAAAACCGTTATTCTTTTCTAAACCAACTATGTGTTCAATTGTGTTTCTGTCAGCTTAAAGGATTTTTATGTTTTGTTTCCTTAGGTTTCGAAAAACAAGTTTGAGTTGATGTGGCGATGCATCGGAAGTTACTTGGCAAAGAATTGTCACGGCAAAAGTCTGTAAACACAGGTTTCCAATATCACGACAAATTTAAGTTAGGCATTTTTACTGTACAACTGTTATAACATTTTGATTTCAACTGTTATAATATTTTGATTTATGTAGTTTAGCCATTTTGCTTCATGAAAACCGCAAACAAAAGGTTATAAGTAGTTTGATATTCTGTACTGTTAGTTTAGGTTTAGAGTTGCGATGGACCAGCAGCACTTGCAGAACCTAAAAATTCTTGTCTTGCACATTTCAAAAGCCTATGATTACTATTCTATGTTTTAATAAAAGGATTTATTAATTATTTTTAGCTGTTTCAAAGAGTAGTAGTCATAGGCTCGTGAAATGCGTTAGGACAAGGCTTTTTTTTAGTTCTGCAAGTGCTGTTGGTTGATGATGGCATCTCTAAAACCTGAATGAACCAGTGAGATGGTAGAAGACAAGAGTGGCCCAAACATGAAAGCTCTTATATCGCACGTACTATTCCGACACGAACTGGCACATCGACGGATCCTGTACCCCCCTTTCACTCCCCATCCCCCTACAAAGAGAGAGTCTGTAAGAAGAATTATTCATATCAGTATGTAAAATATGTAGGGCTCATTTTATAGTTAAAACCAATTGAGTTTAATCATGAAATACGTTACTGTAAGTTTTGATTACTAAAACAACTCAGAAGTCATTTAATTTCGGGTACATATTTTCGAAACTCCTTAACATCTAAAGCCTGAACATTATTTTCCCGTCACCAGTATACGCTCCTAGAGCGTCTTGTTTTCATGAGTTTTGGGGGGGTAAGTTCGTTGAGTGCCCTTGTTGATGTACAATTCGTCGCCGCGCCAAGTGTGAGGCCCCGGGTTATATATGTCCGACCGTGTCGAGGGTTGAACATTTGTGTGGCCTTCTTTCGCCTTGCCGACCGTGGACAGGGACGTTAAGCCGTTGGTCTAGTCTCCTGAACACTATCCAGGGGACTTAAAAGTTGATAAGAGTAAGGTTGCGACCCGATGTTCAGTTGTTTGATTGGTTTGACAAAAGAAGAATCACCAAGTGGATTATCAGTAAAACCGTTATTATTTTTAGTATTATTATTATTATTATTATTATTATTATTATTATTATTATTATATTGTTATTATATCATTATTGAATTTTATTTAACTTTTATAGTTATTATTTTAATTCTTTTTAAATATACCCACAACATTTGTAAATCTTATCAGCGATTGAAATAAAAATTTCTACATAAATTTCGAAATAAAAGTTATATTTTTTCATCATTATTATTAATAATGTCATTTTTGTTATTACAATCATTCTTATGATGTAATAGCTTTTTACCTGTCAAAAAACATGTTGAGTTGAGGCTTACGCTGACATTCTGTTTAGGTAGACACGCTAGGCTAACTGCTTCCGTCAAATTAGCCGGCCGGCTTAATTTTAGAACTGCCAAGTCCATATCGTGAGTGACGCTGAAATGTATTTTTAAAATTAGCTACAAACAGTGGCGTAGCCAGCTATTAGGCCTGCAGGCCTGGACACCCTACAATTTTTTTGACAAGAACAAAAAAGGTGGTCAAAATTTAGCTATTTAATAGTAAAGAACTAAAGGGAATGGATCATTTCAAATGTCTGTTATTTATACATATAATGCATCGGATACTCTGCATGCAGTACACAGTGTCGTACACTACACGTCGATGATAGAACTTTCTCTATTAAAGTCCTGTCTAATGGACTCTAAAACTCCTGGAAATGCAATTTAAGTGACATTATTTTTACAACTTATCCTGCTGGAGAAAGGCGGATTCACCTTTCGGGCCTACAAAACTTTCAGATTCTGGCTACGCCACTGATAAAGTTAAAGATGACCCATTTATTCAAAAGTTTAATAGCGCAAAGCTAGTGTTGAACTGGGCCGTTCTGCAGCCCGGAAAGTGTTACTTTACAATTGAATTTTAGATCATACATCATTCACATTTTATTAAAGTGTGTATATCACTATCAGGTAACCTTAGTCCGTAAGAAAGGTTTTTGAAAAAGAAGAAAAACTGTCGTGTTTAATTTTCCCATTAAAATAACTCTTGGTCGTTGAGATATTAAGGTTTTGCGAGTATGCAAATTACCAAAGAAATGAAATACCATATCAATGATCCTGAAACTTTGCACTATAACACAAACACAAATACGTGTTATAGAGATAGCAGTCGTTTTGTAATTTGTACCTTTGGATTCCCGACTTTGACGTCACAACTTTGGTAATTTGCATACTTGCAAAACCTTAATACCTTAGCGATAAAGAGAGTTATTTTAATGGAATGAACCAGATTCCTCTTCATTTTCAAAAACCTTTCTAACGGACCAAGGTTCCATGATAGTGATATATACAGTTCAAAAAAAAACTAAAGAATCTCTGTATAGAACCAGTATTATCTCCTTGAATAACATATAGGGAGAAATTACTCGGCGCTGATTGAGCGCTGGTATACTTCTGAAGTTTTCCGAAGATTTTCGGAAAATTTTTTAGAATCGTAAAAGTACCTTTTTAATGTGTTTCAAGAGATTTTTGAATGTTTCCAGAGACTGTAAAGGTTTCCAAACTCAAAATTTTGCAAAGCAACACTTTCTCATGTCGGTACTGCGAAATTTCAAGAGTTTTGCCCTCGATGTCATAATCAAAGTAATCGTATGGTTCCTCGAAATTTTATAATTAATTTCACTTGTTTTTTCAATCTTGAAAAGAATGTAAATTAGTTCTTATTTTTACTCGGTCCTTCTATTACCCATACTAATCAGCTTACATAAATTTTGTTTTACAATTGGAATAGGTTACAAGTTCACATACGTGCTGTATAACGGATGAAGAACGTCCTTAACAATTTGAAAATCTTGTTCTGTCCCCTCTAACAAACATCGATCGTGCTCGCCCAAGCGAACTGTCCAGCTGGCCAGGTTTCTGTCTATACGCATACAGTGTGCCGCTGTAACAACGAACTGCGGGTGCATAAGTGTCCCACCACATTTGTGTTTCGAATTCAGGAGCAGCTCGGCCATCCATGGCCAACTGTGGGCATGCGCAGTCTGACCATTGACAACTCTTTTCATAATTTGTCGAGGGAATGTTCGAAGACCACAGCGTTTACCTACAAAAAGTAAACATTTATAAAAAGTTTAGAACTGCTTTATTAACGTTTTCTAGCCATTTTCGAAAATTCTCGAAAATTGGCGAAGAATTCCTAATATCTCCGAAGATTTTCCGAAAATTTTTGAAAATCACAATAATGCCTCAGAAACGTTTTTTAAACCACTTCCAAAGATTTCCGAGTGTTTCCAGAGATAGCAAAGGTTTCTGAACTCAAAAAATGTTGGATAGCAAAGCTTTCTCTTGTTCGTACCGCAAAGTATGAAGAATTTTGGTTAACTGCGAGTGAAAACAAGTATTTCTAGACCAGTCAATATATATTTAACAAGAGGACACTAATATAATAATTTTTGATCGAGGCGGTGTCCTTCTCCCTATACTTTAGCGGTCCATCAAGCAATCCCTTGAATTCTATTTTGCAAATTGAGTCAACGCCGTCTTGTTACAAATTGTGGCAAACTGAATTCCATATTGTAACACATTTTATTTTTTGTTCAACGTATGCGACACAAAGAGTTCGAAAAGATCTTGATGCATGCATAATGACAAGAAAATGAGTTTCTAATAATCGTTATCTACGCTGAATCTACCCTTGCGATATTTTCTACTATGAGTCATAATCCGTTCTTGGAATTACAGAGCTTGGACACTCTTGGACACTGTACATTAAATAGATATTGTATCACTTGAACAAGTTTTTTAGGAAGTGACGAAATCAAAATCTATGTTTCCTTCAGTGGAAAATGATTTCTAATACAAAATAACACATTTTGCCCATGTTGGTATTTCCATTGGCGAAGTATTTATTAATGTATGGAAGCTATCAGTAATACAGGTTTATACATATCAGTTTTACGGGTGTTCAAAACTAAAAGCCAAAAAAGATCAAAAGAAAGCCAATACAGATATCGAACTGTGGTGGACCTTATGCAGAAGTTGTTTAAGCAACGCATATTTACTTAGAACTGATCGCATTAACTCACCCTCTGCTGGAAATAAGATCAACAAAACAAGGGAAATGTAGAAGTTTGCGCCAAATCTCATCTTTGAGAATATTTGTTACTGGCACTTGCAATATGTGGCCTCAGTGTTTAGTCTCTTGGAATGAAATCAAATTTGATATATAGCCAAATGAGAAACGATTGGACTAGTAACTTCCTAATAAAACCCAGACTTGACATTAGAAGATAATTACGTTTGATGTTTTACCGACATCTTAAAAAGTGACGTCAGAAGCCAGCCAATGACGATCAAATATTGGAGACTTGTAATGTAGGTATTTTATTTGTAGCCCTGTCATTGATAGAGAGATATGGGTTTTCAGGGAACACACATGAAAGAGAAATACCAAATAAGTCTTTAAAACGACGATGAATGTTTCGAGTCATTCAGTTGTTTTGTCTTTTTTGTTGAAAACGACGCTGTTTTCATTCATTTATGAAGCTCGGGCCACTCGGAAGAAAATTGATTAAGACGCAGCATTAAGGAGGCTGTGTGGAAATATTTGAGGGTGCTTTCCTTAAAAGAAAGGTAGTTTGCGGTTTGTGTTATCGCACACGTGGGACCGTGTTTTTACAGGATGTGCCGGGCCAGCTATCACTGCGTGGTCAATGCTGCCTTGACACAAACCTGAAGAAAGCGGTGTGGTACGGCCAAAACTTCGCTTTCGTTCTATAATTTCATTTTATTTCAGTAAGTCTTTAAAAGGTTGGCAAAAACAGTTCTATGTTAAAGCCTCCAGATATTTTGAAGGAATTTATTGTTTTATAAGTTATTTCGAATGAGTTGAATTAAACATTGTTAAGTTTTATTCTCAAATCATTAATTATTTATGCCATTTCAGACCAATCAGAGAGCCAATCAGAGTCTTGAAACCCAGTAAATCGTCCGTTGGAGTGTTTGAACGTCCAATTTCAAACACACATGTGTGTTGAATCGATTTCAAACATGTGAAAAATTGTTTATTAATTAGCATATTCATAAACCACACAATTGGCACAATTCACATTCTAAATTTTATAAATTTTATTCATACACCATCCAAATTTAACTCATGTTTGTTACTTTCTAGCTTACAAGCATACAGCGATGAACCGTACAACATTTTCTCGTCCTTTGAAGTAAACTTGGATCATTTGTAACATTACAGGAAGTGGTAAAATCCATACTTAATTATGCATGTATTTTACTTTGTCTAGTAGGACAATACAAATTCCCATGAGCATAGAATATATACATATCTAATTATTCTTACTTATTCAATGTTTTGGCTTTTATAATTTCGATTAAAAAAACTCGCCTCCTTCTCCTTCCTCGTTTCCGCTCCTCTCTCTCTCTTCGCCCGTCACCACTTCTCATCCCAGGCTCTCGCCAGCCACTACATTTTCTTCTTTTCTTTCCTACTGTGCTTTCAAGCGGTATCGAACGCTTAACCCTTATGTCATATCTATCGTGTCAGGGCACACTGTACACGTACACTATCCACTACACCAGAGCGACAACTGCACAAGGGGTATGGAAAAATTCAAGACGTCTTTTTAATTGAGTCTAGAAATAGTATATTCAACTTTAATTAACAACCATCAGCCACGGACACTATAGATGACAATAAAGGCTTAATAAACTTGGGAAATGACACTAAAAAATGTGCATACATGTCATGCAAAGTGCGAAAAAACGGCTGATACGCAGAATCGAGCAGAACAACCAATATACAAGGTAGATCGCCAAGCGAAGTTTATCCCCGACTGGTAGATCTAGAGCTATGGTTGAAAACCATCTGCAATGGCGTCGTCGTTAGAGAACACATGACGGCTATCCTTTTTTGTGTTCCTGCAGCACATCTCGGAAACTTAAAGGGTTAATAATTAAAAAAAAGAGTATAAATAATTCTAAACTTAAAATCCATGGCCTCCATGTCCAACAATCCGTGCACCGGCAATGGACAGAATACACTAAAACGGTGAGTTTCTATTTATTTTTTATTTTGTTATTCCATTTTAGTCTGTCTACTCTTTTCGCCTCGTGGAAATGGAAGATATATATCGCTTACCCAAACCCTAACCCGTTACTCCTAACCCTAACACTGACTCTGTTGCCTGGTATGGCTTCAACCACAGCGAGGCATGCGTTTTCCCTAATATCAACTTAAGTTAGATCCACATAATATTGTCTTAAAACATTGTTTCCTTTGCCAGCGTTGACTGCGTTGCTAGAAACTGTATTTTGTAGACCAATAAAAGTGTAAGGGTCAAAAGAGAATAAATAGAAAGAGAACAAAAATATATATAGTATGCCCAAGTTTTAATCGCAACCAATCGCACACCCGAGTGACGCATAAATAGAGCTCACGTAATTCTTATTGAACTTATGATTGGTTAATAACAAAACACCAACGTGTTCTTGATTTGCAAGTGACGTCATAGCGGCCATGTTGGCGTCCTTGAATAAAACAATTTTGATGATATTTTTTGTTTAGGGTACCAATATGGCCGCGTCGTTTCTGCTTTGGCGTCTCTATTAAAATGCGTGCAAATCAAGAACACGTCACAATCATTATCGTTAAATTGTAAAGTTTGAATATACAACGACTTTCTTGTCATTTGAAAAAGGATTTCCTTTTGAAATCAGTTTAACTTCTCTCTAGGAGTCTTGTTTGATCACAAACTTGATCCAATTAGCGACATTACTTATTCGTGCATATATGGAGTAGCCTTCACCGCATTTTGAAGTTCCTCCGGTGACTGTACCTTGAAGAACCCAGCGTTCTGTTGGTTAAGGTAAAACTCGATCAAACGATTTATCAATCGAATAATCGTTCTATCAATCGATCATAAATTCATCAATCATTAGTCAATAAGTCAATCAACCAATCAATCGTTAATCAAACAGTCAACTGATCTACCAATCAATCAATCAATCAATCAATAAATTAATTAAACAAGCACTCATTGATCAATCGATCAATTTATTATTCGATTAATCATTCAATTAATTAATCAAATTACCATTCGATCGATTGATCAATCAATCAAGTTGCTTAAGAAAAGGTTCATAAGCAGCGTGCAACTAGGTTGCCTGTCTACCAAAAAAATTACTCGTTGGGGCGAACATATAAAGTTTATCTCTTCTGGCCGGTAAAAGGATTTCACTCTTTTGCCACGCCAAATGGTGAGAATTTATTTAGTTTTTCCACTCGAAAACAAACTTCATTCGCGACACCGTGCAGTATTTTCTATATTTCCTTTTCCTTTTTAATTTAATTTAATTTTCTTTACTTTTTATCTTGCTTTATTTTGTTTTTATTTACTTTGTGTTGCTTTGCTTGCTTCACTTTTTTTAACTTTGTTTCTTACTTGTTTGTTCGTCTTGGCAAACGAAAGGTCCTCCACTATCGTAATGACAGCCACTGACATTACTTCGTGAACTTTCTGATCCGAACCCAGAGCATATCATATTTTGTGTGACATTGAAGTATTGCGCTACAGCACTGCAGTCCTTATTTCGCACAACTGGCATTTGCGCCTCTTGTAAAACTGTTGCCATTACTCCTCCGTCACTCAAAAGTCCCCAACCTTAACCGAAAAGCAAACAGAGAAAAACGATTAATGTTCGTGCAAGGTTCCCAAAAATAAAGTTTTGGTGTAACAATGTGTATATTCCTCTCGAAGTATATGCATTGTTATGGGTTTACACCGGGGCGCCACTGGGGGAACCCATTCTAGGAAGAACTTTTTTCACCAAACTTCAAAGCAAAAGACGGAATTATGCGCAAAACGGAATATGTTAAGAGCGAAGGAATTTTTAGTGGTTTGGTAAATGCCATCGCTTTAAAAATAGACATGCATTCCATTTTCATCTTTGACGTAATAAAAGTGCTTGAAATGATACGCTAAAAATATATTTATAGATTTATAAAACGTTTTCGGCCATGCGGTCATAAGTAGCTGTACTGAAGTCAGTCAGGTACTGAAGATGACCTCATGGTCGAAAACGTTTTAGAAACTAACAGAAATATCTTTTTTGCCTACCATTTTAAACAATTTCATCGTTAGTAACTCGTATAATATTTGATCAATTCTCATTTTCTCAGTACGAAATGTCAAACCCTGTATGTGTTATGTAAGGAGAAGTTAGATGCCGATAACTGACTTGGACTCAAAGTAATAAGCTATTACCTGTCATATAGCAAGTTGAATTAACGCTCACGTTGGCATTCTGTTGCGGAAGACACGCTACTCCGACTGCCTTAGACATCTTTGCCGGCTTACTTAATTTAAGAACTGCCAAGTCATAATCGTTTGTGAATCTGCAATTCAGATTAAGTGGAAGACTAGCTAAACCATCATTTTGTTCCAGACCTTGTTGAACGACTTAGAACTGATTTTCTTTAAAGCCGTTTACACTTCTGACACCACCACAAATAGAGCTAAAGTAGTACTAGCAAGGCACGTGCAATATCACAGTATTGCAGTTGGCAGTCCAAGTTCCAGACCCAAGGGACTTACTGGGATTGTACTGTAGTCATAGTTCCTGGCCGAAGGGATCAACTGCCCAGGATGGTCATTGTAGTCACATTTTGTTTTTTGGAACTTTGGTATTACTCATCAGCTATGTAAGTTAGTACTCAATATCAAACAATTATCCTTCGATGTAAAGGTGACTAGTGGTGGATATTTACCGAGCAGCAAAACGACAAGGTAAATATCTATCGTTAGGTACCGACACTGAGGGGGATAACTGTTTTAGTATATACCAAATTAGCCAAATAAATTAAGGTGAAAGTTGGTGAATGTAAAGTTAGAACCAAGTTTGTTAGCTAAAAATTTTCATTTCTTGCAGAAATTTTGGGGTAAAACGGTTTTCACCCTATCTGTGAATACAGACATCCAAAATTTCGTTTTTTGTTGAAAAGGGAAAGGCTGAATCGTTTATTTCGTGAGTTTCTCCTTCCGAGACTCTCGCGAAACGAGTCGCCATTTTGACCGCTTTCTCAAAACAGTAAATAACCTTAGGTAAAACAGCTATTCATTGATTTGGTAATACTAAATATGGATATGGATATTGAGTTAGCAATAAGTCTTAAATCTGCACTCAGTCCGCAGAACGCTCAATGAAATATACGGAGCTAAACAAATCAAAATTTTAGAATACTAGAAATGAAAAGTTTGTTACTGCTAGTCTGATAAGTTTGGCATGATAAACCCTGTTACTAGCAAAATTTTATCTTGCGTTAGCCCTTCGTCTGAACAAATGGTAACGGTAATCGGATTATCAACATACTTGTTGTAATGTGGATGAAATACACCTTTAGTAATATTGAAATCTTGCTCCGTTCCCTCTGAAATAGAACGATCGTGCTCGCCCAAGCGTATTGTATAATGATTAAAGTTTCTTGTTTGCAAGCAGTGAGCCGCTGTCACAACGAACTGCAGGCTCACAAGAGTTCCACCACATTTATGTGTGGAGTTCAGGAGCAGCTCGGCCATCCAGGGTGAACTGTGTGCATACGAAGTTTGACCGTTGACAACTCTTTTAACAATTTTTCGAGGTCGAACACCACAGTTCATACCGTCTACAAACAATAAACATAATAGGTCAACAACGAGTAAGAACATCTTTTTATGAAGCCATCATTTTTTTATCCAATTAAGGCGGGAGTTGGATAGTGAAAGAGAAAGATACTTGAATAAAAAAAATATTGAATAAAATTAGCAAACTGTTCCTCCTGGCAAGAGACTAGTACAGCTTTGGTTTGAGAACGGTTTGGCGAATTTTCATCAAATATTAACTTCAAAATTAATTTTTTAACTTCCCAAAAAATCACCAAATTAAAAAAACTCTTGAAAACTACCAAACTTCAAGAAAAAATCAATAAAACTCAAAATTCATCCAAAAATTCTTAAAATATTCAAGCTGACTCTTCTTCATTCCATCTGTATTTTAAGTATAGGGATTTTGTAGATTCAAACCATGGACGGAGATATCGGAAGAAACATGTGGAACAGTGGCCACAAAGCGCGCTTTGGGTTTACTGCTGCCTTAAATTGTTTCTCTCATTTCGGAAGATAAAGCTACACGGCAGATAAAATGGTCCCTCGAAATTACTCTACTCAGGATTTGTTTTCTTCATTTTTCATTTAAAACATTGATCACCACATCGCAAACATCGATACATGTGACTCCCAGGAATTTTGAAAAATTAGACCTTCTGGCTAGAAATGTTTCCAATTTGCCCATCAATGCGAAAAATAAAATGTGTTCGTCTCTAATTTGGCTTGTAAATTAAAGATACAATATACTGTACTTTCAAAAACGTATTAGGGCGGTTAAAACCTCGTCGACCTGTGACACCAAGCTTACAAGAGAAAACTGGCTGGCTACGCCAAGCTAGCTCTTCTATCGTGGTTGAGTAGTTAACGTGCGTGATTATGAATCCAGCCCTATACCACACTTTCTGGTTTTTTAAATTAGCTGTCACAAAGTATTGTGTGCTTTTCTCGTCATGTTTACAGTGCTCATAATCTTTCGTCTTGTTTTCTTATCTAAAAGTACTTATCTTAAAACAAAAATCTCCGAAAAAAATATTTGATTTGAAAAAATGCGAATTTTTTACGAAACTTTTAACTCTACATTTCTTTGATCAACCCTTGTCGCTTATCATAAGGATGACAGGCTCACTGTTACGTAGATTAAGGAATTTGCATCACCGTCGCATCAAATAAAACTAATTCTGTCAGAGGAGGAAAGTTTTAAAGAAACAGATAGCGAATATCAAGCTGCAACTGGCACTTTTACACCTCACTGTTGTTGCTGTACGAGGAGCGGTGATCCTTAATCTACGTCATATTGACGTCACGTCCTTAATCTACGTCACCTTGACTTGGCACTTGGTGTACCAAATTGGCAGCGCTTTTCATTGTTTTTAAAGACTGGGAAAATATTCGCGTTTGTTCAAATCAATTTTTTTTGCGAAATGTTCCTTTTAAGATGCATACGTTTAGATAAGAAAACAGAAAACAAAAGGTTATGGGCATTTTAAAATTTTCTTGAATCAAGTGAGCGACTTCTCACTTCTCGTAAAGGTGGTAAAAATGAAAAAAAAAAAGGGACCTTAAAGAAAACATAACGTTTTATCAAAAGCTCTGAAGAGCAAAAAATTTGAAACTACTTTGAAATCGGTCACGTCACTCTTCAAGTAATCTTGTACCCAGATCTTCTCAACTCGAGGGTCGAGAAAATTTGGGTACGAGATTAACTTTCATGGTGTATTTTTGACATCTCGGTAGAATCTATTGCCATCATCATGATCAGAAAACTAATGCCAGGCATGATTTAAGAAATGAAACAATTAATGTAAAATGCAGTTGTTTACTTATGAAGAACTCTACTTTCCAGTGCTCGTCATTCTTAAAATTTAATACTTTGAATTGTTAGCTTTCAGTAATCCAGTCAAAGCTTATAATTTTCTCAGTAAAAGTGATTTTACAATCAATGTTTTACTACATTTGACAATTTTAATTTACAATCACTACTGATTTAGTTAGACTTTGTCTTTAGCCGCTTTAGTTCATACAGATTTGAGATAACAAAATTGTGCTGAAATACACTTGGCTTAGAATCTCAAATATCAAGTTTGTCATCGCGTTTTACGAAAAGAATTCTGCAACGGAAGCCACCATTTTTTTGTTTATGGTCGCAGAGTCGACGTATTTTCTCGTCAAAAACTATTTATTCACTCGCCGCGGTTTTTCTTAAACACCGTTTTTACTAAAATAAACTGTACGAACATGCTTTAGAGATTAAAAGTCTTGATGTGACGGCAGTTGTAAAGGATAAAAAATAAATTATACGTAATTCTTCCGAAAGACGTTTTCACGTTTGTTTGAGGCCGCTACACATGAGCCAATTTTTTGTCGCGAAGCACCCGACCTTTCGACGCCATTAAAACAAATCGGCCCGTGTGTGGTAGTTCCCGACAAGTTCAGACAAAATTTTTTGTCGGGAACTGAAATTGCGCACGTTTGATCTAAATCGGTCGGCCGATAAAAAATCGATAATTGTGTGTCAGCTTTAAGCTGAACATAAATGGAAAAAAATTTACTTTCGAGTTTAAGTTTTGAAAGCCTCTTAAAACTCAAGAACATGTGTTTAGAATTTTAGGCTAAAAACTATTTTTACGATATTGCTATTATTAAAACGTTTATCGGCCTTGTGGTCATGAGTAGATAAGCAGAACGCACGGTCTAAAACTTTTTTATAGCAATTTTGTAAAAAAGAATGTTCGAGCCTTAATTGTTTCAGTTTTATCATTTTTTAAACAAAACATTGATACAAGAACATGTACTTTCAAAGTGATTTTCTAGATATTTAAACATGGCTTAAATCTCCAGTTCCCAAGTAGATTTAAAGGATGGGAAACAGTATTCATTATTATCTGCCAATTATCTTTGTTTCGAAAGGCTTCTAGATAAGGATTTAACAGTTTGAAAAAATATTTGAACCCTATATTGATAGCCAGATACAACGCTTCGTAAGGTTTTCTGTTTTCTTAAGATTCTTTTCAAAAGACGTGTTCCAAACTTTTTTAAGCATTGCAAGAGTAACGCATCAATTACTTTAATTAATCGACTAACTTTGTAACTTCTGAAGTTATAATGAAGTAATTTCTTTTTTGGGACCTTTAATGACTCCACGCAAAATGCATGAGCTACTAATGGCGCACTCATATCATGTTCTTAAATCGCACTTTAATTAGTTCCATTTGAGTAAAGTCTGTTGGGGCCTTACCTAAGTTTTCAATTGTATATAAGCATGACTTTAATTAGAATTATTTTTAACAAATCATTCTATAGCGAAAAGAATCCTGAAACTTAGCACACAAGCAACGAGCAAAGAACAAGACGAGGCTGAAATTTAATCGCTTCATACGCAACAAAAAGATGTATCTATCACCAAAATGGTGGAATTAAGTATTACATATTTGAAAGCAACATTGGTTTGTCTTTTTTCTAAAAATGTAGTGTATGCGATTCAGTACATGAGTTATTTGAAAGTTTGTAAACTGTAACATAAGGAAACTGGCTGCAACCATGCAAAGGAAAAGCATTTTCAGGCCCCGGCAATTTGGTACAGACTTCATCCTCATCAAAAAATATATAGGGCATGTTCATGTTTGGTTTGGTGTGATTTCAGTGTTAAAGGATTATAGTAGTAATGTTACTCAAACTTAATTAAAAGAAAACCCATCACCCACCTCTAGGCCCATCCTTTGTTGTTAATCCGTTTTAAATTTGCGGGAAATCGAAGGCAAAGATACAAAGATACATGTATGCAATACCTTAAGTTTTCATTCAAATTATTAAACCATACATAGAAATAAGAACAATTTAATAACAATTTGAGGCTCAAATCGCAAAAAATTAAGAACAAAGAGCTTTGGCCAAGTTTACTGGTTCGTGTTTTAAAAATAGCATGGAGCCAAATAGGCCTCGAGGGACTTTGAAGTTGCTTCTCTGGGCTCCTGTGCACACCCGAAATGTTCATTATCACGTTAACTTACCTGCTTCAGGGAACATCAACAACAAAACAAGAAAAACGGAGAGGTTAGGAACAAAACCCATCTTCTTGTGTATACACTATATGACTTCACGGCGCAATTGTTTGGTTCGAATGATAACAAGTTCTTTTATAGCAAAAAGTGAAAGCGATTAGGCCAATAAACCCCCGTCAAAATCTCAGCCGGACATTTAGAGCGAATCACGTTTTGCATGCATTTGTCGCCGGGTTGGAATCTCAAAAATTGACACTGCCAGAAGCAATCAAACAACAATTTAAGTGTTTGCGACTTATGACGGAATTTAGAGCCGTGTAACCAATATAAATAAATATAGGTTATAACTGGACGTGCAGGAAAGGAAAAATGAAAGAGAAATACCAAAGATTAAAAATATCCTTTAAGTGAGCCAAGAACTTTCGAAAATCACATCAAGTGAGTAAAAAACTAAATTTGAGCTTGTATTGTCAAAAAGCCATTTCATATCCCTTAATCCGCATTTGTATTTGGTTTAATATTGCATGTACAAATTAAACTTTTAAACAAGAAAAGGAAGTCGTTTCGTCAGGAATTAGATAAACTATATTTAGTTTAAGACGCAAGAATAAGAATGAGCTACGTTTTCGCTTCGTTTAAAAATACGTGACGTGCCGGTGTCTGGTTATTAAAAGCTTCTATTTTTGAGCCTAAAAGTAAAAGAACATTTTAGCCCTACATGTTTCTGTTGAAGATGAGGAAGACTGATTGATTTTACATATTTTTTCCTAGAATCTTTACTCTGCGTCCCGCGTGGGTATTTCCGTATACGTTTTTTTCCCTTCACATCAAATTCTGTAGTGAAAAGGTAAACATGTCTTACTTTTGCAAATTTGTATAGGTTTTCGCGCATTTTGCCAGTTTTGTAACACTATAAAACAAAAAGAGTCGCTGTTTCGTACTTTTTAAAGTTGTTTACAAGCAAGTTTGTCAATTTTGTAGTTGCGAGAACTTTCCGACTTTTAAGAGTTTAACCTCTATTAAACTTCGGCACTTTGATCGCATACCCGTGGCTACAATCAATGAAAAGCCGACGAAACACCTTAATTCCCCTACTCCATAGGTACTTTGTTAATCGTGCCGGATTGAAGCAAATACTACAATGATCAGAATAAACCGAAGCAAGAATCGAAACTAAACATCTTAGTTTTCGCGCTACATACCAGGCAAAACTCAAATGGTCTGCTCCCTCGACTAAAATCTCTGCAAAAGCTGTTATTGTTATTTTGAGTTTTGTCACTTTATTTTTGAGGTGGTGAATAAAATTATAGTCATTTCTGACCAGAAATTTCTTTTCGTTTTGGATGACATTCTCTGTAAGCTTACTTGTTCATTTAAAGGCGAATTTTTTTTTCGTGTTGTTTGCTTTTTTGTTGTATTACCAAACCGATATATCTTAGCAACTCCCATGAATTAATCTTGTGCAAAGTGACCTTTCGGTGTTGTCCTGCCCTTGGGACGGCTGAGATCCCGTCGGCACTCTTTGACCGCACCTCGCATCAGTTTAGCTAAAAATAAGCTAAGTTCTCTTGAAAGATCTCTATTTTGCTTCACTGATCCAGACATCATTTCACAAAAAGGAAAGAAATAACCAACAAATTAAAAGTGAAATAAGATCATTAAAAACAAACTTTGAGTTGACGTAGATTTTATGCACAAGGATCGTATTGAAAGCTAAGTTTGGATAACACAAATCTTCATCGAAAAATTGAAGGAAGTAAATCAGTTTAAGATAGGAAAGCGCGCGCTAAAATTTGAGTCAGATAATACCCATAAAATTAAAATGTTTACGGCTGGCGATTGAGAAACATGCTATAAACAGATAACTCTATTTATTAATAAATCATTGATTCTTATTTCATGGCGGTTTCTTTTAACAATTCCACAAACTTTGGATTAACTGAAACCCTAAGCCAAATCTCCTTCGCTCTTACTACTATCTTAATCACGAGCGGTCGGCCAGAATAGCCGACCTAAGCCTTTTTCATCTGCCCAAAGTCGGGGTAACTCGATCAAAAGCATACGAAAATACTTCAGTTCTGGAACCAGTTGTCGCCACTCTTTTTGTGACTTGCAAAAGAGACACTTCGCTAGGCAGCGTTTAAAAAGTTTTGCAACTTTTACCAGGGGTGACAGTAGATCGTATGGTGAGATCGTCCGGGTTAGTGTAGTTCTGAGAAGGACTGTTGTCGGTGTAAGTGACTGACGTTTCGACAACCTGTGAGGAAGTCATCTTCAGCATCAAGAAATGAAAAGTTATATGAAAAGCAAAATTTAAAAGGTCATGAATAAAGCCATCTTCTGATTTCTGCTACGCAACAGCTAAATGTATATGTTATGTATATTCTTATAAATCTTCCAAACATTTGAAACATGGTCTGTCTTGAAGTGTTGAAGTATCCCCAAGTAACACCTTACATACGTCATCAATCTCGCCCAACGGAAATGAAATCGCGATCCGCTCACGCGCTCCCAAATACAGGAAGCAAATCATGCTATGTACCTTAAGGCAAAACGTATAATGTTTAACTTTAGTAAAAAGTTAGTTCACGCCGCTTGATGTTCCGTATTTTTGTAGATGTTTTCTACACGATATCTCATCCAAAACTGGGCAATCTGCAGAGTTTTCTTTGGCTATATTCAGAAATGAAAAGACAATTTAAGGAAGCCACTTCTATACAACTGTTTCGCTTTGAAAACTAAGAGGCGTTTTGAAAAGGATAAGAAATGAAACTGTTTTGTTTGTTTCCTTTTGATGTGCAGGCGTCCTGTAAGGTAGATTTTGATGATGGATCTGCTTTAAGAGGAAAGAAATCTTGTTTCCGTTAGAAACTGAGCCGGGGTCGTAGCGACAATTGATATCAGAACACAGCGATTGACACGGCAATTCCCGTCGGCTATTTGTCAGGGTTCTTTTCAATTTCCCTTCCTTTGTTTAACACTTTTTCCTTAAACTTCCGTTCCGCAACGACACACAGCTATTTTTCTTTTACTTTTTAAAAGTTTAGATTCAACAGCTGTTCCTTTATGAAGCCATTCTCCATGCTCTGTTGAGTTCCCTATATGTACCTTTCTTTCCTTCTAACGTGCTAGGCTGTTAAGTCTAATAAACTCACGGTTTTAGCGGTGTGTAAAATCATAGTTCAGAGGGTCTGCTAACTATGATAAAATTAATCATGGCTAATTGTCTCCATAATAAATTTTAAAGTGCTAACATAGAAATAAATACTTCGACTATATTTCTTTGTTCATTAATTTTCCAAGTTAAATGTACACCAATGAATCATTGTCACTTTCATTTCTATTAAAAAACGAGTATAACCTCAGTCATTATTCCAAAATATTTAATTTTCAGGAAGTCATCTGGTATATCTCAAAATCATTACGACTTTTAATGTTCTGCTCGGTTAGTTTTGTGAAAGTACGGTAACGTAGGTGTGGGAATCTAGATAAATATAGCAAGTTCACAGCAGCTATTTAATGAGAGGAAAGTTCTGGCGGAAAACCAGTCCTGAAAGGCCAAAGATATTGTAACAGAGATTTCGAACTTATCTGAAGAGGTTTCTTGATACTGTTCCTCACTCAGAACCGAAAGCAAATCAGTGCTCAGGTTTAGTCAGTCTTGTGAAAGTAACGTCAAATGTATAGGCGTGGGAACTAATCTAGGCACTCAACTTTTTAATGATCGCGAGGGGCATATAAGAGGGAAAAAGGAAAGACAAAAAATATAGTAACAGAGATAAGGAACTTATCTGAAGAGTTTCTCGATACTGTTCCTCACTCAGAACACTCAGAGAAGAAAGCAAATCAGTGCTCAGTTTTAGTAGTCTTGTGAAAGTATAACGTCAAATGTAGGCGTGGGATTTAAGCTAGATCACAGCCTGTTAATGAGAGGCATAGTTCTGGCGAGACATATATAAGGAAAGACCATAAAATGTATCGGTTGTTATATACTTGAAGGCAAAGCGCGTAGGCAGAACGAAACCTTTAACGAAAATGTTATTCCATATGTTTTTTGTCACATTAGCATTAGAATGCTTTCCCTTTATTTCTATGCCGAAATAATTTATACAGTTCTCTGTCCTGTTCGAAATACGTGTAAAATCCTTATAGTTCCTAACATTTGAGTGAGAACAAACTTACGCATAATGCTCTAATTATAGCAACATGCATTCGTGCTATTGGCATATTCAATCCTACTCGTCTAAGAAATGCTAAATGTTAACACAAGTTAACATGTCTATTGAGGTGTACGTGCATTATTTCAAATGCACAGGAGAAGGGGACTTCCTTAAATAATAGATAGAGGTGCTTGACAGACCTTTATTTTAGGGTCGAAAAACCCTTGTGTACCTTTTAGGGTTTTGAGCTGACACCGTCGTACTCTCTAGAGTTAAATTTAAACTTTACTCCAACTAGAAATGGTGGTCTATAGCTGTCCCCGCTTTTGATATAAACCTGTTTATGGGATGTGTAAATATTGAACATAAATACTGTGCATATGACTGTTGAAAAATTAAAGTTTAAAGCATTTTATTGAAGTTAACACTCATGTAAGTAGTCGACATATTTATCTGTAAATTTGACAATGAAATCTATTACAATCATATAGTATTGTATTAACAATTCATAAAGTACTCAGTCTTCGAATTGTAACCACCGACTTGTTTATTTTTGAGTGACATATTCAAAAAAATTGATGTAACAAACTTTAAACCTCTTTCTGACAATATCGATGCAACTCTGAGTTTTCAGTGCTTCAAACGTTTGAGTTGAGATTCATTAATACTTGCGATCTGTTGGATCGAGCCTGTCGACCCCGTTGCTGATTTGTGTCTGACAAACCAAATTTATTCAGTACTGTTGAATGCTTTTGAATTCAAAGAAATTAATAAAGTGCAAAATAGTCACCTTAAAATGCTTCTCGAAGATAGCGAAACGCAAACTCGTAAATATAAATGCAAGACCTTCAAATGCTGCAAGATGTTGCTAGAAGATGGCGAAGCTCAAAGATGACGAAACGCGACCTCGTGGTTGCAAGTATCCGACACCACCGTGCGCGCCTGCTAAAATATTACCCGAGACCACCGTGCGCGCCTAGTTTCGTCAAATCGAGAATGCTTCGCCCACTAAAACACATTTCTTACTTTTTCAGCAAATATTCTTTGTCCTCGTATGTATACACCCGGGGTATCCAAGGGTACCTCCTCGGGTTTTGGCCTCTGGGGGGCCAATACCCTGCGGGGGCAATTAGTACGGGTTAAAACAATGTCATATAAAAATAATATTGATTTTATGAAATTTAGCAACACATCAACATCGTTCCTCTCAAGTACTTTACCTATTTACTCGGGCTTCGCAGAATGCCCTAGGTAGGGTTTGGGTTCTCTTTTTAATGTTGTCGTTCAGCCACGAATCGCCATCTCACGAAAGCGCATGCGCGAGGGTACGCGCTGAAGCGCATGCGTAGTCCGCATTGAATACGAAAACAGTTGAGCAATGGCCAACTTGTTGCTGAATCAAGAATGCGAGAACAGTATGGAGTCAAGAAGCTAAAAAAATGTACAATAGTAAACTTGATGTTTTGGAAAGGCTATAAAGATTTTTAGGCAAATTTTTTGAAATTTTTTTATCCGGATTCGGCTAAATTTCTTTGCAACCTTCTGAGATCAGCTAGGTTTTGGTCGATTACTTGTCTTGCAATTATCTGGTAATTCTTTTCAGCCCCCCCCCCCCCTCTCTT
>JAOBRD020324060.1:5900-21396 GCA_027575215.2 Hydrozoanthus sils | reverse complement strand
TATTATAAAGCATTGTTGTTTCTTTTCATGTTAAAAATAAACTGACTCACCAAAATAAACTGGCGAATACTTACTGTGTAGCTTCCCTCTAGTTGTTCAGCCGGTTAGCAAAAAAGCGTTTTGTGTTTTCTCAAACGAAGAAAACGGGAAGTTTCACTACAGTCCATGCAGCGATGCTCTGTCTATAAATTATGAAAGAGTCCCCTTTGCTAATACTCGCTGCCAGTCATAATCATCTTTTAGAGACAAAAACAAGCTGTGCACATCCGTGTGAAAAGAAAAGCTGTTATTCTATCAGTCTAATTCACCGTGCCTTACACCGAGTCAATAGGAACAAACTACAAGACAGCTTTCAATTATTAACACTCTTGGAAAATACAGAGTGACGGACAAAGTCGTCAATATCATTTAAAATAATTAACATAAACATTGAATAAATGGCAAGGGAAAATATCAAGACAGATCGAAAAGTACTTTCTGTGTACGTGTTAAACTTATATTTCATTAGAATAACAAATTGACGCCGAGTAGTCTGTGTATTATGATAGCTTGAATAGAATTTTTATGGTGGAGACACTTCATAAAATTATATTTAAATTTTTCGTTTCTGACATCAACAACTTCCAATGCGTCACAACTAGACATAAAAAAAATTGGCCATTTGTAAAAACTGTTTTAGCTAGCTGAGAAATTTTAAGCTGTGAACATGGTGGTATACTGATACTGTAATCGTATAGGAGAATTTATTCAGCTACATAGTAATTCCAGCTTTTAAAATGGCAAACCTTTTTGAAGGTTAAAATCTGCATGGTATTATTTAACATCACCAAACTTGTTCAGCAGCTTTTATTAACCTGTAAACAGCATTAATTTCGTTTCAATGTTTGTAGAAGAGTTTGTAAAGTATGTTTTCCAATGTGAAAGTAGCTGTACAACCAATAGGAACGGCGTAAAGCTGTATTCACAAGTGGAATTATAACCACAGATAAACCACGCTCCCGTCACGATATTTGAACGTATTTTTACAAGCAAACGTATGGGAAATTTGAATTTTGTGTATTATTGCACCTAAAATGCAACAAAATCGTTTTTTCTACATTCTGTTATCTAGTTGTCATAACTTCTTACATTTATTTAGCTTTTGAGGCGAATTGAAGCGTTTTCTGAGGTACAAAATGAAAAAGTAAAACTTCTTTTAAAGGGAGCGTTGGCTAACTGTGGTAAAAACTTGCCCGGCGCCGATTTTCACTCATATTGAGAAAAACAAAGAATGGTTGCCGCTAAATTGAACAACAACTAAAGATTCACTGTGAAAGACTCGTGTTTTATTGATAGATTTATTTTGAGTTGCTAGGGTTTGTTTAAAAAAACGTTTAGAACCTTATTTAATATTTGTTAAGTTGTAGCCTTTTGAAGTTTTAAGCCTTATGATTGTGATAGTTGTTGTCGTGTTATTTTTGCTCAGTTCAGTTTGGTCACATCTAGTAATAACTGCACCATGGGCGGCGGAACCGGGGGGACCGGGACGGCACTGCCCTCCCCTCCCCCAATATATTGGTTGCCCCCCCCGATAATTTTTTTGCTTCCACCGCAGATGTGTACATAACTACACCGCTTAATTTGAGCAAGAACGTGGAGCGTCCAAACCAACAGGAATTTAGAAAACAGAATTGTTAAGTGTTCCTATATTGCCTGACCTTAGGTAAATGCAATAAGGCGCCGGAAAAATGCGAGTGTTGAACATTGTGGTCCGATATATAATGGCCGGCCATATGTACTAATGGATAAGGTGCCAGTAAACCTGAGCGTGGTAACGGTAATACAATTGTTTTTCTTTATTAGGAACGCTCACTTCTGTCTACCCCTAACGCATCTTACATATTTCCATGCAACCCATATGTTATATTTTTCCTCTCACAACTAAAGTTTAAAATCTTCCGTAATTAGTAATTAGTAATTTCATCTGTTTAAAGCCGCAAAACCTCGGGGTTTGGCTGAAGCTAGGTTTATGTTTAAATACGAATTTCAACCCTTGTAGATACTCAAAACTAGTTTTTATTAGAGCTTGTGGTCTCTAACCTAAGTGAATTAATCAGGAATTGCCATTATATCTCTTCTAGGAAATTCAACATGGCCGGCTCGCAACACAGGCATACCACCCACAAGTGGCTTGTATACTGTATTCGTTGGTTTCTGTTAATAAACTGGTGAATAAAAAATATTAAAATGTAGTGTTGTCAATCTTAGTGGGGGTTTTAGGGAAAGAGAAGAGGGAGCGATACGGAGAAAGCTGAGAGAGCGTATTGATACCATATCGCTCCCTCTTTTCTTTCCCTAAACCCCCCCCCACTAAGATTGACAACACTACATTTTGAAATTTTTTTATTCGCCAGTTTATTAACAGAAACCAATGAATGCAGTATACAACAAGCCACTTGTGGATGGTAAGCCTGTGGTGAAGTAGCCCTTTCCGTTTATCCATAGTTATGCGATGAGTCATCACTGATCAGCTCATCCCGGGTTGATTTTAGAAAGAGTCTGCACTTTGGAACTGATATTTTCTTTCAAATACTTTAGAAATTCTAGTATCAGGGAAACTATTTAACAAATTTCTGGTGAAAAAAAAAGCCGCATTAAAATATCTCTTATATTAAGCAACGATCAGCTCATCGCGAGTATACAAAGACAAACACAGGGCTGTCACGATACAAACCATTTTGGAGGGCCGGGCATTTTGCCGGAAAAAAACTCCTCGAAGTAAAACGTGCGGCCCGGTCACAATAACACCGGCCCATAAACCGGCAAAACTTTGCACACAAAAACTAGAATAACAGGAGAACACACAATAAAATTATTCCCAAAGTCACCAAAACTATATTTGCAAGTCTACATTGATTTGAGGTCACTCGATCGCCTCAGAAACTTCAGAAAATTCGACGCGAATGGCAGGAACATTTCACCAAAGCATTGAATTTTTTCCTTTCCTCGACGCCATTTTGAGATTTTTCTCACCCACGGCTTGAGCTCATTATTAATTCTCTTTGTTTTTGCTCCCGATGGCTGCAAAGCAGGCCGGAAATAATCTAAAACTAGCAAAATAAAACTCTGGCAGGGTCTGCGATGCAAAATTTTGCATAGTCTGCCATTACGTGACGTCACTCATTGTCTTGGACCGTTTCCAGAAAAGAAAATAATCTGGACTGGTAGATATTACAGTGTAGACCTGAAAAATTACTTCATATTAGGCAACCCAAACGAACATTTACGGCTAACGTGCCATGAAAAATTATATGTTTTGTAGCCTTACTATTCCAACTATATTTTTGGCTTTAATTTTCCTTTCCTCCTCCACCCTCCCTCATTTTTACATGACCCATAAACTTTTTGCCATAGGCAGAAAATCAAAATATTCTAAGTATAGTCATACAACAGGCCAGATGATTCTACCGGGTTCTCGGTCCGAATACCCACTTTATTATGTTGACCGGCCAGTTTCATCTCAGTGTATCTGGTATCTGATGAACCAAATATTTTAGTTTGCAGGAATATTTATTTATTTATTCGTTTTACATGAGTTTACCGAACAGATTTAACCGTCACATCAAATTTATTTTTTCAGTGTGTCTTTTTTAAAAGACAAAAAGGTAGATTCGCTTCATCAGTAACATGCCACTAATGCTTTAGTTCTCTTTTGCTAGGAACACATGATCAGGTAAAGTTCTCGTTCTTAACGTCATTCGTCGTTCTGTGTAAGCCTAGTGAGACTCCGCTGACTAGTTATACTGACAACAGCAGTAGTTGGGTCCGCATAAAGCTTGGTTACAGGTGTGGTACCTGTACACTTTCAACCCCAGCTTGTAAGAATCTGTGTAGCCTCCAAAGTTATCGGACAGAGCTGGCTGACCCTTGTACACATGCAGGGACTCCAAGCAAGTCCATGTTCTGTAACAGAATCAGCAGAGGTCTCACTACAGGAAAAACTGGACCCTTAACTAATTGGCTAAACGGTGTTAGTTGAAATCAACTTGTCAGTAGACCCTCACGAATGCTGCAATCTGATTGGCTAACCTACTCACTGTCTATTTAACAATTAGAATACAAGCTCGCAATTTCTATCGGCTGATAGAAAGACGAGGGCGAAGCCCGAGTCGTTCTATCAATAGCCGATAGAAATTAAGAGCGATTATTCTAATTGTTTTAGCATAAATCCCTTCGAGAATAAACAACAGAACTACAATAATTTGTAATAAAAAAATTTTAATTTCTTGAAACAGTTAATGTTAATACAAGCAGTTTTTGCGTGTAGATGTGCTCGCGATCGCGCGGCCGCGGCAATCTGTCGAGTGATTTGTGTTTTTAAACTGTTGCTTCAAACATTCTAACCGATAGAAATTAAGAGCGAGTATTCTAATCGTTTTAGTTTAAATCTCCAGAGAATAGTAATAAACAAATTTTATTTCTTAAAACAATTTTGGTGTAAACAGCTTTCGCATGCAGATCCGCTCGGAAGCCTATCGGAGTGAAATGTCACGAGTTGATTCTTCAAATATATTCAGCCGATAGAAATTATGAGCGAGTATTCTAATTGTCTTAGTTGAAAATCTCTGGGGAATAAATAACGGAACCACAATAAATCGTAATAAATTTATAAAGTTGATTTTTCTCCAAACAGCTTTCACATGTGCAGGTCTACTCAGCAGTCTTTCGAGTGAAATGTGTTAAATTGATGCTTCGAGACAAACATATTGTTTTTTTCTTACCTTCGAAATTTTTATAACATATTTCATAGCTGCCTTTGTTTTATCTTGAACTGTTTTGTCAATTAGAAGCTTCAAGTCGTCTGCAGAAAGGACTGAAAATCCAGAAGTGCACATGTAGTCGCCATGTTGGATTTCACAGACGCTTATCTATCGCCTGATAGATAGCGAGTAGGGAACCAATCAGATTGCAGTATTCGTGAGAGATAGTGACTTGATTTATGCTAATGAGCGATAGACAGCGTGTATCGAAACGGCCAGTGTTTTTAAACACAAAACAATGGCGGATTCTTTAAAGACTTTTGTTTTTTTGTTCAAACTTGAAGGTAGTATACTAGTTGGTTTCTACTAAAACAATTAAACTACTCGTTGTCGTTTTCTAAGAATCTAGTATTCAGCTCATCGCTTCGCGCCTCGTTGATTAATTTGACTCATAGAAAACTCCACATCCCAGTCTAATCGTGAATTAGTCAAAGCACTTTTATTTCATCATGCAGTGGCACATGGCAGATTCAAGTTTTTTTCTTACCCATTCCGATTACTCATACGAATAACGGTTTTGGTTTTCCTTTTTTTCTCATTGCCGAGACTGTACTCTAATAAGTGCCCACGAAAGACTTACAACCACAACCTGTTACGGACTTGAAGCTAGAGGAAAATTAAACTGGGAAAAACTTCTTTTAAGACCTGTAAGAAAGATGTCGGTATTTTATCAAATTATAATCAGCGTACTTTCACGTCGCAATTCTTTCTACTTCCCTAAAGCTATTCAGGATCTAAAATTATGCATTTCTGATCTATTTTCAATCACGTTTCCATCAGCTTTGTTGATTTTACCATGTTTACCTCAGTTACTGAAATGAAGTTTATGTTAGTTTCTTTGCACAGCTAGCCTGTCAATTCACAGGGTCGTAATGAGATGTTGAGGATCAGGGAATCACGGGCCCTGACACGACCGGGATCTGGGTCAAAGGCAATGGCAAAGGATTGGGATCACGGTAAATTTTGGGATCACAGAACAAAATAGTAATAATAAAATTTATATATTTGCTATTTTCAGACTTCTATTCTGACTTTTGCTGGTGTTCGCGTTGAGTATTCGGTTATTTGGTGAGTGCGGTAATTGAATATATCAGTGAAATTTACATCTCTGATATTTTATTTTTAGTTGTTTAACGATGTGCTTTTGTGTTTTTCTCTTTTCGCGATGCGCAGAAAAATTATTTCAACATGCCATGAATTACAATTTGTAAGTAAGGAAGAACATACTGAAAAACTATTGGGATCAGGGATCACAGAGTTAGCGATATTTGGGATCATGGGTGACCATGCAAAAAAATTGGATCAAAGAAGAAAAAACCTCGTTACGACCATGAATTTAGGGTGAAATTACTAATAGGTATAACTTACTTCGTTTTCATCCAGGCCATTTTGTTGTGAGCAAACAGAAAACTACTGCTGCAAATCGTTTGACATGTCACCGACCCGGAACAAGTTCTTCGGATGGCAAGAACCCAGCCACCACGTTGGGACGGAATGGAAGCACAGATAGACATGGCTATCTCATCGAAGTAGTTGTAGAAGTACGAGCGAAAACCACGTTTGACCCTGACAAGCGGAAAGTCTGTAATAAAAAATGTAAGGCAAAATATATTCTTAGTTCTTAGAGTTAAATTGACGCTCGGACGAGTAAGCTGTGAAGAAGGAGGATGGCTTGTCAGGAACGCTGCTCGATTGTCAATCTTAGCGGCTTGTGGATCTCTTGTGCTGCTTAAGGGGGAAGTTAACCCAAACTTTTGTTGGATAGTGAGGAATTTGAGAAAGATATTTGAATAAGAAAAATATTGAGTAAAATCGTCAAACCGTTCCTCCTGGCAAGGGACTAATACAGCTTTGGTTTGAGAACGGTTTGGTGAATTTGCATAAAATATTAACTTCAAAATTAATTTTTATATTTCCCAAAAAATCTCCAAATTCAAAAATCTCTTTAAAACTACATCTTCGAGAAAAAAAATAAAACTCAAAATTCATCCAAAATTCTTCTTATTGAAGCTAACTCTCCTTCATTCCATCTGAGTTTTGGGCATAGGGATTTTGTGGATTCAAACCATGGACGGAGATATCGGAAGAAACATGAAGAAAAGTGGCCACAAAGCACGCTGTGGGTTTTAGTTCCGCCTTAACCTATTTACAATTATTGATACCTAACTCATAGTTTAACTTAATTTTATTTCCATTTTAATTTCTTATATAATCTTGGTAAAAACCACTCTCTACTGTTATGATATAAAGAACATTTGCTGAAAAAAATTGAAAAACAAGGAAAAAGAAAAATGAAAGAGAAAAAAGAATAAAAGAAAAAGAAGAAAAATATAACTTTTTTAAACGTTTCTTGAGATGTTTGAGAAAAAAATAAAATAAACAAATGATTGACAGTTGATGGTTCGAAGGCAGTACCCTACATACTAGAATGGTGTACATATCTACATTGCCTTAGTTTTGAACCGGTACGTGGAGCTTGCTAAACCAACAGGAGGTTAAAAATCAGAAGTGTTCCTATATTGCCTGGCTTTAGGTAAATGCAATAGGGCGCCAGAAAAATGCGAGTGTTGTTGTGGTCCGATATCATACCAAGAGTGTTAATAGTCGTAGTATAATGGCCGCCAATAGGTAAGGCGCCAACAAATCTGCATAAGCGTGATCGCGCCAATACAGTTATGTGTTCTTTTAAGGATCAGAAGACAGATGACATTGTATCAGTTGTAAGACTTTGGTAAACTGACCAATAAAGAATTTTTAGAGTATTTATCTAGCTCACAAAAGATTGGGAGTCACGGTTTTAAAAAAAGATGAAAAAAAAGAACTAGTAAATTTTGGCTGAGATTCGTTGTTTATGTTTTTGCACAATTTGTGTCTGAATTGTTCTTGGTTCAATTCTACAGCATAGTTTTATTAATGCATTGTACTAGCACGCACATTACTCCTGTCATAAAACACGTGTGGCCCGGCACAGTTTTGATTTTCTTCGCTACAAACAATGGTTTGAACTGCAGAAAGACCTGCAGACGACAGCCACATGTAATGACGTGATGTACTGAGGTTTTCTGACAAAAAATCAGTTGCAGTTACATTTACATCTGAAGCCGGGCCTCAATTGTTCTTAGTTCAGTTGTCTTTATATTTGGGTAAACTTGAGTCTCGTTGTTTTGTAAAATTGTTCTTAATATAAAAAGCGTGAATATTGGTTCCACGCAACGATATCTATATACACCAACGCAACGGCGAGCATAGTCGACGATCTGGGTCCATTCATATTAGCTTTTTTTTAAAAAATTACCATCCTCTGATAGGCAGCATCGACTCCTCCCAAAGAGTTCTCGTTGTAAGAATTGCTCTACCAATCTTAACTGCACCTACACGGTTTTTTTTTTAAAGAAACAAACTTTTACAAGAACCCGCAGGCTGAGTTTGCCCAAAAACCCAAGAACAATCACCAGGCTGAAATTTTCAGCAGACAATTTTAAGAGTTTTGTTTCATCTTTGTACTCCCCCCAAATATAGGTATAGGGGTGTGCGGCTCGCTTCCCAAAACCCTTACCCTATATTTATGACCAAACTGTAATTTTTCCTACCCTATTTACGGGGCATAATGAATAATTAATTTTAAGTAGCTCCTTTTAAAAACAGAAATTCAAGACGGAGTGCAAAAACATAGAAATGACAAACATGTGTTTCTTAGCGATTTTTAATTGTTACGGGCAACTAATGCAATGTTTGCAAACATCAAAAAATAAGAAAAAATTTTAAGAACAATTTGGGGCTGAAATTACCAAAATGTTTAAGAACAACTCAGCGCTAGCCTCAGCCGAAAGTCACTGGTTCTTACACAAAAAGAAGGTATTTTATCCGATATCAGTATATGTAATATAAAACGCCCTGCCTGATTTCATTAAAGCTGAACTTTTCACATAATTTCTATAACATTGCAAGTTAAATCAGATGAAAACGGCCTCCATATATTTAAAATGTGTGTATATGACATCTTTCAAAAAAAGATACTTTGCTCTTTAATTTCTATAGTAAACTGAGTTCTTCTGTTACGATGTAGCGTTATAAACAAGTACAAATATACTACAACAGAAGACATTAGTCGAACCAACGCCACTCATTACACGATGAATAATTTCCGGCAACTTCGCCATAAACATTTGTCGAAGCAAAGTCCAAAAAAACTACAATTTTCTTTTTAAAGAAAATTCTTATCCTATTACGACAACAACATTAAGCTATGGTTAAAAACAGTGCAACAAATGTTTACCAAGTTTGAGGTGCAAACATCATATAGCGTTTTTCTTTCCAGCACTCCTTCAAATCTTGAGACACAGTATTTGCCCTTCAGAAATAACTAAGCTTGACAATGTTAACAACTCTGCAATACATTATTATTAAGTTTACCTCTCTGAGAGTCTGGCTGGTTGATCTCATTTTCAGCGTCTTGCAGCCTTTGATTTTCTAGCTCGTCTTTCTGTGTCGCCTCAGGTTCTCCCGTATTCAACTGACTTAGGGGGTCTGAATATCTGGACTGAACAAAGCTTCCAAAAACCAAAGAAACAAAGCAAAGCAAAAACAGCTGCATGTTTAGCCAGTATGGCAGTTTGGACGAGGGAACAAGCAGAATCTTAATATTGTCTCTGTTTTTATGTATTCGCGTTGAGAGCAGCGCTGAAAATGAGCCACCGACAAAGAAATAGTTACCTATATGTGTCACGTTCTTGACTGATATCATAATATTGAATTTAACCCGTTACTGTGTAAGAAGTCATGGCGCCAATTTGTGCGGAATTTCAATTACGCAGCAAGCTGTTGACCTGTTTTTATTGTTAGATGAATTTCTATTTTTGGAGTAGGGCCAAGAGTCTAATCGAATGAGATATACCGGACCCTATTATTTAAATCCTATTATTTAATACTTAGAAAGTAAATTCGCCGCGTTTGTTTACTAACTTGCAACTAACTATAGAAATCCGATTGAAGCAATATTCAAAACAATAAATCATTCAATTCAATCCTTGTATTGATTCAATCGAATGCTTATGTTTCATTTTTTAATCCAATCCAAAGGCACATTTATTCAACCCTATATCAGGAGCCAGGATAGCTGAGTGGTTAGCGCTCGTGCCTCGCACCTCTGTGGACCCAAGATCGAATCCTGGGCTTCGCGAGTGGGCTCAGATTTGATGATCTTCTTCTGACTCCAAGGATTTTTCATTGGGTTCTCCGGATTTCCTCCCTCCACAAAATCGACCTTCACGCCGGATCTGTGCTGTCTAGCGATTAAACATAAGCCACTGCATGGCTTGGGAGAATGGGTAATCAGTTCAAGCCTAACGACGATAAATATAGTTATATCCTTAGCTTTATTGGTTCACTTCTTACTGGGAAGAGCGAGGCCAAAATTCGTTGTCATTGTAAAATGTCCGCCATCTTAGTTGCAGGAAAAAATTTTAAATCAGTTGCAGGAAAAATTTTAAATCATAAAAAAGGTGATAACCGTTTGAAGCAAAGCTGTTACAGGGCTTTCAAGGTCGTTTAGGAAACTGAACACGTTAATCCTGTTACATGCGCGTTTTTATCTACTGCGTATCACGTTTAGCGCAACACGTTGCGACTTAGCGCCGACCCGCTAGCTATTTACGGAAAAATGTCAATTTTCAATTGGTATTTTTTAGAGTAATTCTTAAAGAGTAATTCTTAAAAACGACAGGTATTTTTACGGTGGACTTATTATGTCTTGCTATTCTTTAGGCGAACTTTTTCGACGGTCACCCCTACCCTTTTAATCCCGAAGTACCCCTCCCCCCTCCCCGCCCCTGGGGTAAGCAGCCGTCTCTCATCCTCTCGATCGGACCTGAGAGTCACATTTAATGCACAAGAAAAACCCTGGGATGAACAGGGACCGGGGATACCTTCTCTCCCCAGTCTACAATGTTATGCTCAGTTGTTCAACATCATATCGAGGCCGAGCAAAGTCGGCAAATTCTACTTCACAATGGCAAAGGGCTCTGGATAGAGCTCGAAATCTCTTGGCTGTTGAAATTTATACGACTGGTTTAACCAAGAATTCTCAATTTCATTTTTTAATGATGATGATGGTGATGATGATGGTGATGATATTAATAGCGATGAGGGTGATAGTACTGATGATGATGAAGACGACGCCGACAAAGATGACAACGATGATGATGACTGCGATAAAGGTAGTGATGATGATGATTGCAATGATGATGACGATAATGATACATGTTAAACAGAACACACAATAGGAGAACGATTGATTCGGAAATTGTATTTAACAATCAAACGTTAAACACGATCTGTGGCCCAGAAGGTTTTCTGTATTCACCTTCCTCACAACTAAATTGCAAATATGTCCTGATCTTCTGAGCTGTGGTTTGGGTAGTGAGTGTTTTCTCCTGCTAACGGGAACTCTTCTTCAAACATGTCCTCGGGGATTTGTGCCAACTGCTTCGGAAACAGGCGGCTAGGCTGGGAGAAGAAATACATCTCTCTGAGGAACATTTGCACTGAGCTTTTTCTGAAGGCTCTTGTGGAGTCAAAAAAATCTCCTTTATACTCGTCGGCATGCGGAGTAGAATAGAGCAGGCTTGGTGACTGGCGATCAGCCAACTCTTCACAACTTGCATGGGGAGTAATGTCTGAATCTGAAAAACCAACTGGTCAGCGCTCTGAGAAAGGCACAAAAGTTTTCAACTATAAAATTTAGCAGAAAAACAAAGTGTTGTTGCTTTGTAATAAAGCTTGTTAACCATTAAAAGGAAAACAACCATTGACTTGTGCAACTAACCTAAAAATATACTGTTTTAATTTTTCAAGGAACCAACGATTTAAATTTCCACCTCTTTCCTGGTTCGAGGAAAAAGCTTGCGAACCATCGAAGGAAATTCACGTCGCATGTTTTACCAAGTTTTAAAATAAAGCTCTCGAACTTTAGAAAGAAAATCTAAGAACGTTTCTTTACCTTGTTTGAGGAAAAAGCTTAGAGAGCACGGAATGACAAAACTTTTAAATCAAAGAAAGAAAATTCGTATTGCGTCTTTCATCTGATTTGAGGACAAATCTTGTAGGGGTAGCGAGACTGTCTGAGATGCCGAGACGGTCTTTTAAATCCGAGCAAAAGACTTTGGAATCAAAAGCAAAGAACAATCTGAGACCGAGACGTTACGATACGAAAAGTCCAAGACCATCCATAAAACATCGTGACACAAAACAAATTTCAAGCAAAATAGAGATTTCGGACTCTGCCGGAAATGCGAGCAATGTTCAGGAAAATACGAGACTGCGAGACATGACGAAAAAAAAAATAACGAGATTTTGTTATTTTTGAGAAATCAGCGTAATTTGCCGAGATTTTCATATTTTAAGGGACAATTGGCTACTCTTTGTTGTATAAACCACAAATATGAAATTGAAGTCAATTTTTCATTTGAGAACATCGCCTCGATGACGATGAAAAAAAGACAACTGGCCGCTTCTTTTATCTGCTGGCGAACCAGAGAACTAAAAGTCACGTACGTACGCCGATTTACCAAGCTCGCCTTGCGACAAAGCTCGTGAACCACAAAGGAGAAAGTCATGGCGCAAATCTTACCTTGCCTGGAGCGAAAAGAACTGGAGATGCGTTTCTTTTTTAAGGCAGCGACATTTTTAATTTCTTCCTTTTCTGAATACTGTGTTTTTTCGTCGTTTTGCTCCTTTCGTTTGAACAGCGAAACAATACACGAGGCCAATTCCCTCGCTTTCTTCATCTCTGATTTTCAACAACAATTAGGTTTGTCTAGTTAAGGATAGATTGCTGACCCTTCTGCTCAGTACGTTGCTTACCAAAACTATCCTGTCCTTTTAGGCTAGACCAATATTATGACTAATGCAATTCTTAGTTATTAACAATATTACGATAAACTGACATATGAAGCTTTCCAAGTCAAAGTTTATGACGTCACTTTGATAGGTTCACTTTCAAAATATGCATGTAAGGTACAAAGCTCGATTGTTCTTTGTCACGTAAGTCATACGAATCGTTTGATAATTTAGTCCGCCAAGTTTACAGAAGCTGTTTCTTGGCAACAAACAAACAAGAATTGTAATGCAATTTGCAATTAAAGGAAACGATAAATTATACCCATTTACTGAGGCCATTAAACGTCAAGGGATATGATAAACCAGAACGCAATTCTTTGTATTAGTCCAAATCAGAAAATTGTTTTTACAGTACTCTTAATGAATAAAGTTTTCCAAGTGTAATTGGTTCAAAAACTACTGCAATTTGTACTAAATAATTTGCAAAAATGTAATCAGACAGCTTGTTAAAATCGGCCAGTTATATGAGCTACTTTAATTTAAGTCAAGTTAAACCCACCAATCACAACATCGATTACTATCTCTATAGTAACTGCCACTCAAAGCAGGGGCCTTCTCCAAAATGGGAGAATTTATAACTTCAGTCTCTACAGAAGATATTAAATGAAAAATTGCAATAAAGAGCTTTCATTTTGATTTTCGCTTCGCGATTGTCCGATTTTGTAAATCACTCCTAAGACTCTGCTCAGTCCTGTTACCATCTTAGGTTACCCCTAAAACGAATTTATTGATTATATTTCGTTTATTTTCACTCTCATCGAAGGCTGCCATCGTTATGAAATTTTATTCAGTATGTAAACTGCAATAATGACAACGTTAACAAACTGTTTAATATTTTGGATCCAAATGTGTCGCAGCCACAGTTCGACACTAGAGACCTTCATATCTAACGAGTTCCAGTACCAGTACGAGTTTTTTCCCATTCGTCATACTGTGCGTTCCATAGGTAGCGAAGAAATCATGCTATCTCGCTATGAACAAGATTTGCAAAAACTCGGCAAGATTTTGGCCACACAACGAGATGAAGTGATTTCTTTCCAAGTCCGGTACGCGCAGTACGACGAATGGAAAAAACTTGTACGTACTCTTTGCCGAATCTGAAAAATATTTCACAGAAATTGCAAACATAAATTTCTAAAAAGGCATAAAAATTAAATTTCGCACTTGGAGTCTGTTTTGTTAAATTTACTTCGGGAGAATATTGACGATCTTCGCAAAACTCAATTTTCGCAAAAACTACATTGCAAAACAAACAATTTCAATGTTAAAGACAAAAAAAAACGTGTACCATTTCGAAAGATTTATAAGTTAACGATTCGAGTGTCTTGGTGCACATCTATCCTTAGGGATTACGGAGTCAAATTATTAAGGGAACATTAAAGACATTTTTTGGTGACTTTTAACGATGTTTTTGATGATACTACCGTTCTATCTCCATTTTGAAAAAATCTCAGAGGACATTGCGAACATCACTGCAAAGAGGTTGGGTTTGCTAAACTTATTTTTCTATCGCAATTTTGAAATAAGAATTGTTTTAAGTTACATTTATACGCCACGAAAGACGCCGATAGCTATGCCATAACAAGTTTAAGGATATCAGTAAATTTTCAAGGGAATTTCACAGAAATTCAAGAACTTTTTCTAGGACAAAACCTTACTTCCAAAAATTAAAGCACTTTTCAAGGACGAGCTGCAAATTCAAGGACTTTTGAAGACTTGTGCGAACCACGTTTTACGGTCTGAGCAGCAAGCAAGCTGAAAAGGGATTCGAGACTGAATAAAGCAAAAATACGAATAGTTGTTGGCTTTTATTTAAAAATCATATTGTATACCAGCTATCTATAAAAAAAACAACTTGATATAACTAAATCAATACTAAGTGTAAACTATAATTGTAACAGAACTTACAACAATTACAACGAACGTAACGCAGTTTCAACTTTGTTGGCAAAAATGCTTCAAAAATTTATAATTTTACAATAATTTAACTACCAATTTCTGCCTCACAAGCTACGTAGCTGACTGTTATATCTATAGAACAAAGCTTTTCGTTTGACGTGACTCCTTGGTAAGTACAATCGTAAGTAAAGTTTAAGGTAGAGTGACAAAACCGTTTTACACCGGCAAAAGTATTTTTAATAATTTCATTCCTATTTACGAGAAAGAAGTCGCACAAATATGTGGTCGACTAGTCACGCGCAAAGAGCACTTCAATAAACTTGTTTAAGCGTTAGAGATGCGTATCAGTGAAATATTGTTCCTTTTTAAGACTAATGTATGGCGTGCTGTCATCGTCTGAGATCGGCGACTTTTCGTCAAACTAAAATGCAAGAAAACCACTCTGTAAGTACTTTAATAGTGTTTGTAATTTCTTTTAGAAGATTATATTGTTTATTTTGATGTTTTTGTTTACAGGGGCAACAACAACAATAACAACAACAGCAGCAATGGCAACAGCAATAACAACAACAACAGCAGCAAAAATAACAATAACGAAACAGCAACAACAACAACAGTGAATAACAACAACAGCAAATATAATAATAACAATAACGAAACAGCAATAACAATAACAATAACAGCAGCAAAAATAACAAAAATAAAAACGAAACAACAACAGCAACAACAACAGCAATAATAATAACAATGAAACAACAACAACAGCAAAAATAATAACAATAACGAAACAGCATCAATAATAACAGCAATAACAAAAACTGCAAAAATAATAACAATGAAACAACAACAACAGCAAAAATAATAACAATAACGAAACAGCATCAATAATAACAGCAATAACA